>JAMWET010005045.1:125000-195000 GCA_024036415.1 Prochilodus magdalenae | reverse complement strand
GACAGACAGACAGACAGACAGACAGACTTTGACATACAGACATGGTGTTACATATATGGTGACCCCCGGTTCTCATCACCTCCACTGTAAAGAAATCTGAGCCTCTACCATTAGCCATTTCACACCAAACTCACTCTGAACGTCTGATGGAATACATTGGTGGAGTCCCCCTTAACATCCTATAACCAGTACCCTTTCAATCCTAACAACTCAAACTGAGGCATCGCAACTGTCACAGGAAGTAAACTCCACACCGCTTTTCTTGACCTCTTCTATCTTTAGCTTGTTGTATTTGGGGTCAGAAGGTCAACCCTTTCCTAAAAATAGCCCTGGGATTCAGACCCAGTGTCATTCTCACACTACACACATCTGCCTGGGGGTTCATTACTGCTTCCTGTATCGTCTATCCACAGAACACCCCACGGAAGGACACAGAGCTCGGGACACAAACACAACAGCAAAGCACATGACATGGTGAAGGGGCGGAGCTGCTCTTGTGCTGATCTGCCTCTTTTGTTGAAGGCTCCCTAGACATGTATATCGTATAAGCTCTCTCCTACATCAGGCAGTGTATTCATAACCGTGTCATGTAATAACTACTCTGTGACGGAGCTTTTAGAGGTGGACGTCTGGTTCCATTCACCACCACTGTGAACCATTCTGACTGTCTATGCAAACAAACCCACATCAAATATCGCATGTTTAATAGGGAATAAAGTCATGACACTCATATATGGTATGTATTACCTAAAACCATAACTAAACACGTACTGCAAAAGAAAGCAATGGTTGTTCCTGCAGTCTTACCGGGTGGATTTAAGTTCACAATGCACGATATGTGATTCTGACATCTAACAAGTTCTGCACTTAGAAACTACTATCCAAAACTACGACTCTGCTGATCTGGATTCAGTATTTCACACAACATGCCACACCGAATATAATAAAGCCACACTGTAGCAATCCCAATGTCTAATCCCAATCCCTATGTCCCAATAGCAATAAATATGGTCATACTGTCATATCTTCTACCACCTCTAAGCTCCCTGTAAATAAAGGTCATTATGAAACTCGTTCCAGTGACTGCACCTCCCTTCTGGTTTGAGGGGTCGGGAGCTTTTACTGAAGCGCAGTGCAGATGGAATTTCTTACTCTCTGAAACTTCACTCCCCGGTGTCACTCGACCATTTTAAACTCTGAATCTAACCTGCAACTATTAGTTGACTTTATAACTTTTTTATAATTAGAGTTGTTTACTTTGTTCTATTATTAATATTAATATTATTTAATTATTATATTATTATTAAATTATATTTTTTATTACATTATTAATTTTTTTCTTGACATTTTGTGGCTTGTTTTTTTATTATTATTTTTGATTATTCTTGTTTGTTTCTTATATCTACTCTTTTTAGTTATTTTACCTATTCACTTTTATTATTAATCCTTTTTTTTATTTCTCTATTCTAATTTAGAATTAAGGTCATACTTTCACTATACTTATTTTTATGTAGCTATACATTTAATCATAAACACATGTTTACTGTTATTGCCCATCCCTTTTTTGTACAGTGCTCAGCTACATTGTAAGAGAGTCACCCTCCGTGTACTCAGAGTTTAAATAAAGACTGATTGATTGCCCAGCCCTATCGTAAATTTCCTTCATAGTATAGATTCTTTTTGGCAAATTTCCCCTTTAAATAATAATCCAGTTAAGAGATACAGATGTCCTGCATTGCTTTTATATGTAGAACTTGTGAGGAATTGAGGGAGGATGTCTCGGGGTTAACCATCATGTAAGCCCAGATATTTACCCAGGTCTTCAGAGCCTGTTCCATACCTGGTTAATATGTGCACATTCAGAACCTACAGAGACGCTGGGAGGGACAGCTCGGTCTCCGAGCTGTGCTATCATTAGCTTAGGCTCACTGCCAGTTAGCTGAGTGTCAGTTTGTTCCACCAAAGCCGTAGAGCTAGAAATAAAGAATGTGCGGAATGAAATGTGGCACTGTCAGTCTGATCCGTTTATGAGGTTTCAAACAAAGTCTGACAATCAGCTCACTACCAACACATCTAGAATTAAGGCCCCTTCTAGCCAGAACACAAGAAGAAATACGGCTGGGCACGGAGGCATACAGTTTCCATATGGCACCCTGCGGCATATTTTGCCCACCGAAACCGCAGCTGGGCCAGTAAATCTTGCACACTCGTAGGCTGCCAAAGCTCCCATTCCAGCTGATCCCATAAACACTCATTTGGCGATAAATCTGGCAACCGGGAAGTCCAAGGAAGTGTTGAAGTCTGGCAGAGACATTCCGGCCCTGGCCGTGTGTGGACGAGAACTATCCTGCTGAGAAATGGCTGCTGGAAGTCCTGCCATCAGAGGCAACACATGTGACATCTTGACATCTTAACGCTGAGCTGTTAGTGATCCTCGTATCACAGCTAAAGGTGACCGACTGTCATATGCGATGGCTGCCCAGATCTTCACACCAGCAGTTGGGGCAGCATGAAGCTCAACAGCAACGGCAGGACTGAAGCCCTCACCATGAGGCATCCATACTCGGAGGCTGACCATACTCGGAAACAGAACCTGGAATCATCGTTGATGATATGGTTGCCCTCCATAGTAGTCCAGGCTTCTCGTTCACGACCCTACCGCAACAGAGGACAACACTGGCTGGCTGTAAATGGCAGGACATGTAATGGGCACCGGGTGGCCAAATATCCTTCTGCTAAGCACCTGGAAATGGCCTGGACAGAGACGGGGGTGTGCAATGAAGGTGCCACCTGTGTCTGGATGGTGAACAAGGACACTGTGGGTGCTTGTGCTTGTCAGCAGTCGGTCTGGGCCCTCCGGAGGTTGTTCGCTATGTGTGTGTGCCCTCTCATAACCAGACCACACCTGTGATCATTTACATATCTGCCTGAGACATAGCCGAGTTTGCCGCAATCTCTCTCTGGGTGCATCGTTTTAATTGAGTGTATATGTCTGCTGAATAACTTCATCGCACGCTCGCATTTGTGTGAATAAACACAAAGTCTATATGACTGAGGTGAAACTCCTGGTGGCCAAAAGTATGTGGACACCCCTCCAAATGACTGAATTCAGAATCTAGTCTCCATAGACGAACACTGGCAACCGAATGGGTCATACTGAGAAGCTCAATGACTAGTAACATGACACTGTCATAGGATACCTCCGCCGCCACAAGTCGTCTGGTGAAATTCCTGTCCTGTTAGATCTGCCCCGGACAACTGTAAGTGCTCTTATTATGAAAGGCAAGTGCCTCAGGAGGGCAACAGCTCAGCCATGAAGTTTGAGACCATGCTAACTCAAGAGCGGGGACAAAGAATGCTATCAGATGACTTGTACTCTCTCGCATCACTTAAATACAGGGTTTCAAACTGCGTCTGGAAGCAACACCAGCAGAGGAACTGCGTAACTGGAGCTTCATTTAACGGATGTACATGGCGGACCAGCTGCACACCTAGGTCTAAGATCACTATATGCAACACCAGGCATCGGCTGAAGTGATGCAAATCATGCTGCCGGTGGAGCATTAGAAAGACATTCTCGGGAGGGATGAAATGTGGTTCACTGTCTGGAGCTTAGTTTGTTGAATGGATCTGGGTTTGGCAGATGCCAGCTCCAATGCACAGTTCCAACAGTTTGGTGGAGGTGGGATAATGGCCTGGGCTTCCAACTTTGTGGCAGGCCCCTTACTGTTGACTGCACCCCTGTCCACAAAGCATGCTTCACGTTTGATGAGTTTGCTGGGGTGAAACTCCAGTGGGCTGCACAGAGCCCGGACCTCAACCCCACCAAATATCTCTAGGATGAACTGGAACTTCGGTTGTGAGCCAGACCTTCTCGTCCAACACGCGTGCCTGACCTCACGAATGCTCTTTTGACGGAATGTGCACAAATTCCCACAGACACACTCTGAACTCTTGTGGAAAGCCTTCCCAGAACAGTGGAGACTTGTATAACCTGAATGGGGCAACTCCATAGCAATGCCTATGGATCTGAGAATGGGATGTCCAACAACATCACACAGGTGGGAAGGTCAGGTGTCCACATACTTTAGGCCATATGGTGCATGTGTGTACATGTGTCTCTCTGCTCTGGCGTTTCCCTGCAAGTCTAAAAAGTGAAGTGAGGTCTGAAAACAGAGAGCACAGCCAGAGATACACGGAGCCAGAGTATTCTCAGACAACTAGAGTCATCTCAGTGTCCACAGTGCACCTGGGAAAGCCAGGATTGTGTTATTAGAGCAAACAATGAACACTGAGAGACAGGACAGCAATCAGTGAGCAGTCGTTATGGTCTATAAGTCTCGTAATGACAGTCTAGAGCCTGCGGTTTCAGTGCCTGTGCCATTCCACTTACCCGGTAATTACTGATGCAACTCTAACAACTAACTAACTGCCATAGTGGAGGGTTTGCCTCCTTCACTCTCCACTGGACGCTTTCAGACGACTGAGATAATGGCTGCATGGTTTAGCAGAGACAGGATGTGTTAAAGGGCCCATGTCTCAGAATTTCTGCAAAAGACTTTAACCCTGTCCAGCTCATACGGTCTATATACACTCATCATCAAAAGAATAGCTGCACCCAGAAGGAAACCACCGCCAGGAACGAAACTTGGTGGGTAGGCTTGACATTGTGTAACATGTGAATGATTCAGGTTTCAAGCTTGGCCACGCATGTGACATAAGCAAGGACGAGCCTCATCCCTGTACCTGACTGACCCACACCCAACACTGAACCACACCCAACACCCACAATTGTGGACATTCGGTGGGTAGTGATGTCCTCCATGAGTAATCCTGCCAGCACCATTGCTGCACGACGCAGAAGTAGATTGTTGCATGCAGACCGTTATGATGACTGCCCTTAACACCACTTCAACGTCACCACAGTCTAAAGTGTTGTTGTGCCAGACTGTCATGGAGTGACTCAGAATGGTGGCGGGTCATCTTCATAGACGAGTCCTGCTTTTGTCTTGATGGGGACAATCAATGAATCTGTGTGTAGAGGCACCGTGGTCACCACCAAGATGAACGGTCTGTTGGGAGAAGGCCTGGTGTCACTCCACATCCACCCCTAACGCAAAATCTGCAGGAACTGTGGGCGAATATTTGAGCTGCATGGGACGGAGATCGCAGGACACCATCAGGAACCTCAAAGAAGTCTGGCACGGTGGCCCACCACCATACTGAGAGACACTGCTTCTGTATGTGTAGCTCATTAACTATTACCCATATCAGTCTAAATGCATCATCATTGACTGTGCAAAACCTGCACAAACGTTATAATTAAAGACCTACAGCAGCAGAGAAATGTGGGATATGGGCCCTTTAAGAACATGTAGTTCAGAAGAAAGGAGCCGAGTTAAGCGGGAGTTGAACGTTTTTCCTGTCCTAAAGGAACAGCCAAAAAGAAAGAAGAAAGGAGCCTCTATGGAGACTCTAGATTCTCCATTATCTCATCTTCTGCGAACTCTGGATGTTTTCCCAGCTGGCTGAGCTCAGAGGAGGCTTGTCCAGTTTTCCCACAACACGGCTAAACAAGCATTTAAATGCGAAACCCTCCGTGCCAGCATTCTTCAGCCTGAAACCAACACGCTCTGCGTTCAGAGAACCTGAACTGTGCTGTAATACAATACAGCTCTACTCTCTCCTTCTCAGACACTCACATTCTACATAGCTTTAGCCTGGTGTTAGCTTTACGACAGGGCAGCTACAACCAGGAATTATATTCAGGGTTCTGCCACTACATACGACTTACACTGCCCAACAAAGAAAGGAAAAAGAGCACATGGTAAACACCACTGTGGCTTGTCGACAACGGAGAGAGCTTATGCTGTGGCTAAGTAGTCTCAGTTTTATCTGAAAACCAAATTTCCCCCTCAGGAGGCACCACAGGAACAGTATGCAAAACACACTTATCATCAAAAGAACAGCTGGACCCAGAAGGGGCGGAGCCCTGTGATAATCCGTCCCATACAGCTTAAATATTCTCACACAGTTCCTGCACATTTTGTGGCAGAGGTGGAGTCACACTAGACCTTCTGGACTTCTGAGCAAACCGTTCATCTTGGTGCTGACCACGGTGCCTCCACACACGGATTTGTTGGTCGTCTCCATCAAGACAAAGGCTTGTTACTGAATGACCCACTGCCATACCGGGTCACTCCATGACAGTCACGACACCGTTGCAGTCTTTGGTGATGTTGGCGTGGTGTTAAGGGCAGTCGTCAATTCATATCTCTGCACTAGGTCATCCAGAGCGCTCCGTCTCTGCACTAGGCCATCCAGAGCGTTCCGTCTCTGCACTAGGCCATCCAGAGCGTTCCGTCTCTGCACTAGGTCATCCAGAGCGTTCCGTCTCTACGCTAGGCCATCCAGAGCGCTCCGTCTCTGCACTAGGCCATCCAGAGCGTTCCGTCTCTGCACTAGGCCATCCAGAGCGTTCCGTCTCTGCACTAGGCCATCCAGAGCGCTCCGTCTCTGCACTAGGCCATCCAGAGCGTTCCGTCTCTGCACTAGGTCATCCAGAGCGCTCCGTCTCTGCACTAGGCCATCCAGAGCGTTCCGTCTCTGCACTAGGCCATCCAGAGCGCTCCGTCTCTGCACTAGGCCATCCAGAGCGTTCCGTCTCTACGCTCGGTCATCCAGAGCGTTCCGTCTCTGCACTAGGCCATCCAGAGCGTTCCGTCTCTGCACTAGGCCATCCAGAGCGTTCCGTCTCTGCACTAGGCCATCCAGAGCGTTCCGTCTCTGCACTAGGCCATCCAGAGCGTTCCGTCTCTGCACTAGGCCATCCAGAGCGTTCCGTCTCTGCACTAGGTCATCCAGAGCGTTCCGTCTCTGCACTAGGCCATCCAGAGCGTTCCGTCTCTGCACTAGGTCATCCAGAGCGTTCCGTCTCTGCACTAGGTCATCCAGAGCGTTCCGTCTCTGCACTAGGCCATCCAGAGCGTTCCGTCTCTGCACTAGGCCATCCAGAGCGCTCCGTCTCTGCACTAGGCCATCCAGAGCGTTCCGTCTCTGCACTAGGTCATCCAGAGCGTTCCGTCTCTGCACTAGGTCATCCAGAGCGCTCCGTCTCTGTACTAGGTCATCCAGAGCGTTCCGTCTCTGCACTAGGCCATCCAGAGCGTTCCGTCTCTGCACTAGGTTATCCAGAGCGTTCCGTCTCTGCACTAGGTCATCCAGAGCGTTCCGTCTCTGCACTAGGCCATCCAGAGCGTTCCGTCTCTACGCTCGGTCATCCAGAGCGTTCCGTCTCTACGCTCGGTCATCCAGAGCGCTCCGTCTCTGTACTAGGTCATCCAGAGCGCTCCGTCTCTGCACTAGGCCATCCAGAGCGCTCCGTCTCTGCACTAGGCCATCCAGAGCGTTCCGTCTCTGCACTAGGCCATCCAGAGCGTTCCGTCTCTGCACTAGGCCATCCAGAGCGCTCCGTCTCTGCACTAGGCCATCCAGAGCGTTCCGTCTCTGCACTAGGCCATCCAGAGCGTTCCGTCTCTGCACTAGGCCATCCAGAGCGTTCCGTCTCTGCACTAGGCCATCCAGAGCGTTCCGTCTCTGCACTAGGCCATCCAGAGCGCTCCGTCTCTGCACTAGGTCATCCAGAGCGTTCCGTCTCTGCACTAGGTCATCCAGAGCGTTCCGTCTCTGCACTAGGCCATCCAGAGCGCTCCGTCTCTGCACTAGGCCATCCAGAGCGTTCCGTCTCTGCACTAGGCCATCCAGAGCGTTCCGTCTCTGCACTAGGTCATCCAGAGCGTTCCGTCTCTGCACTAGGTCATCCAGAGCGTTCCGTCTCTGCACTAGGTCATCCAGAGCGCTCCGTCTCTGCACTAGGCCATCCAGAGCGTTCCGTCTCTGCACTAGGCCATCCAGAGCGTTCCGTCTCTGCACTAGGCCATCCAGAGCGTTCCGTCTCTGCACTAGGTCATCCAGAGCGTTCCGTCTCTGCACTAGGTCATCCAGAGCGTTGAGGTCTCTGCACTAGGCCATCCAGAGCGTTCCGTCTCTGCACTAGGCCATCCAGAGCGCTCCGTCTCTGCACTAGGTCATCCAGAGCGTTCCGTCTCTGCACTAGGTCATCCAGAGCGTTCCGTCTCTGCACTAGGTCATCCAGAGCGTTCCGTCTCTGCACTAGGCCATCCAGAGAGCGCTGGGTCTCTGGCACTAGGCCATCCAGAAGGTTCTCTCTGCACTAGGCCATCCAGAGCGTTCATCCAGTCTCTGCACTAGGCCATCCAGAGCGTTGCACTAGGTCCGTCTCTGCACTAGGCCATCCAGAGCGCTCCGTCTCTGCACTAGGTCATCTTCCGTCTCTGCACTAGGCCATCCAGAGCGTTCCGTCTCTGCACTAGGCCATCCAGAGCGCTCCGTCTCTGCACTAGGCCATCCAGAGCGTTCCGTCTCTGCACTAGGCAATCCAGAGCGTTCCGTCTCTGCACTAGGCCATCCAGAGCGTTCCGTCTCTGCACTAGGCCATCCAGAGCGTTCCGTCTCTGCACTAGGCCATCCAGAGCGCTCCGTCTCTGCACTAGGCAATCCAGAGCGCTCCATCTGACAGACCTTCAGACTAACACACCGATCGATTTAGCGACATCGGCTTCTCCTTTGGATTAAATCTGACTGCTGGATGAAAACCGGGATGCAGTATGAAGACCTGGGCTTGTAGCCTATAGCCCTAAAACTTCCTGGAGCAACAGTGACCTTACTGAGGGGAAACCATCTCAGGTGGAGCAGCGTTATGAATACAGGCCTAGGCCTAGTAAGAGAGTGGAGTGTTTCCAATTTGAGACCCATAAAGGGTAATCACAGTCTTTGATTAAGGACAGTCGCCCTGTTGCTGCTTAGTCTGGGGGAGAATTTATGGGCACGTAAGTAAGAGAAGTGTATTCCTAAAGCACATTTAAAACAGGTAAGTGGTTGATGTGCTGTTATTAACACATGAACACAGAGACAAACACCAACACAAGCACCTCCACCCTATTAACACACTGTAAATATTTCACTCCACTAATGTACATATACACCATCTGTCTAAAGAGTCTGGGACTCCAGGGTTTATTCTGAATTGAAGGGTGCAAACTGGGAGACTGCACTGTAGTAGCAGCCCTTACTCCTCTAGGAAGACTTCACATTAGATATAGGAAAATTACTGTGAGGATTTGATGGCATTAAAATCAGTGAGTAGTCGGGAACTGGAATTGACCATCTGTGTCATGCCGCCGTGTTGGGATAAGTGTTGGACTTGTTATGTCAAGTAGTAGTTCTCCTAGGCCAGATTAGCTCCATCCACTCAGCCTACAGCAGTTTAGCTCCATCCACTCGGCCTATAGCAGTTTAGCTCCATCCACTCGGCCTATAGCAGTTTAGCTCCATCCACTCGGCCTATAGCAGTTTAGCTCCATCCACTCGGCCTACAGCAGTTTAGCTCCATCCACTCAGCCTACAGCAGATTAGCTCCATCCACTCGGCCTATAGCAGTTTAGCTCCATCCACTCGGCCTATAGCAGTTTAGCTCCATCCACTCAGCCTACAACAGTTCAGCTCCATCCACTCAGCCTACAACAGTTCAGCTCCATCCACTCAGCCTACAGCAGTTTAGCTCCATCCACTCAGCCTACAGCAGTTTAGCTCCATCCACTCAGCCTACAGCAGTTTAGCTCCGTCCACTCAGCCTACAACAGTTCAGCTCCATCCACTGAGTCTACAGCAGTTCAGCTCCATCCACTCAGCCTGCAGCAGTTTGGCCCCACCCATTTCACCTATAGCATTTAAGCCCAACCCTTCCTGCCTATAGAACTTTAGCCCCACCCATTCTCTATACAGCAGGTCAGTCCCCCCCACCAAGTTTGCTTACAGCAGTTTAGCCCCACCCATTCATCCCTACAGCAGTTTAACTTCATTCTTTCTGCCTACAGATCTATAGATCCATCCCCTTAGCCAGCAGATTAGCCCTGCCCCCTCAGCCTACAGCAGTTTAGCATAAATGTAAAAAAATACAGCACAAAAAAACAGGCCCTAGCAGATTAACAGAGTCTCAGACTCCGCAAGAGAGAGAGGGGGAGCGGAGGAATGAGAGAAGAGCGTTTCCTCTCTGTTCATGTGATGGGATATCAGTTGTTGCTTCCTGGCAGCTAGTTCCTGACTGCTGTGGAGAAAGGACCCGGCTGCTAAGAGTACTTAAAAGTCTTATGTAACAGCAGAAAAGCTTCCGATCTCACACTAAGAGTTCTCTGCTACATCTGACCAGCTCCCCCAGTCAGAAGCCTCAGCACTCTGATGGTAGGATGGTATTCATGCCGAGCGTCGGCAGGTCCTTAAAAAGTCTTTATTCATCCGAAATGACGTTACTGTACACCAACACAGCTCTGGGTGCTGAAGTGGGCTAAACACAGTCATATGCAAAAGTCTAAACATCCCTGCTCAAACTCCAGCCCAAGCTACACTTGCTCTACAAGGTACACTTCCAGCTGTCTATCTGCTGAATTTACCATAGTGGGGAAACTACAATATGGCATACGTTGTATACAAAAGTTATGGCACAGTTAATGACTTTTGCTTTTACTTGTTCAGCACATAAATAGAAACTGTGCCATTCAGCTGGCAGAAAAATGCCAGAGGGTCTCCTGTAGAGGATGTGTAAACCTGTTTCAACTTGGAAAATAAACAGAACATGGAATTTGACCAGGGTGTACAAACGTTTGCATAGGACTGAGTATTGGGAGGCAAAATTGTAAACACAATATCTTAATCTAATGAATATTACATTTGCTGTTAGGTATTTATGTGTATATCATTGTGTACAGTGTGTATACTGTGTAGAGTGTATATATTGTACAGTGTGTATATGTATTGTGTATATGTGGAGTGGTTGTGTATATGGTGTATACTATGTAGAATGTATATATCATACAGCGTGTGTATGTATTGTGTATATATGGAGTGGCTGTGTATATAGTGTATACTGTGTAGAGTGTATATTGTACAGTGTGTGTATGTATTGTGTATATGTGGAGTCGTTGTGTATATGGTGTATACTGTGTAGAGTGTATAGTGTACAGTGTGTGTATGTATTGTGTACATATGGAGTGGCTGTGTATATAGTGTATACTGTGTAGAGTGTATATTGTACAGTGTGTGTATGTATTGTGTATATGTGGAGTCGTTGTGTATATGGTGTATACTGTGTAGAGTGTATAGTGTACAGTGTGGTGGTATGTATTGTGTACATATGGAGTGGCTGTGTATATAGTGTATACTGTGTAGAGTGTATATTGTACAGTGTGTGTATGTATTGTGTATATGTGGAGTCGTTGTGTATATGGTGTATACTGTGTAGAGTGTATAGTGTACAGTGTCTGTATGTATTGTGTATATGTGGAGTTGTGTATATAGTGTATACTGTGTAGAGTGTATATTGTACAGTGTGTGTATGTATTGTGTATATGTGGAGTCGTGTATATGGTGTATACTGTGTAGGGGGGGGGGTTTTAATGTGTGAAACTCACACACAAAAAAAAATATATGTAGCAGTGTCTGTATGTATTGTGTATATGTGGAGTTGTGTATACAGTGTATACTGTGTAGAGTGTATATTGTACAGTGTGTGTATGTATTGTGTATATGTGGAGTCGTGTATATGGTGTATACTGTGTAGAGTGTATAGTGTACAGTGTGTGTATGTATAGTGTATATGTGGAGTGGCTGTGTATATAGTGTATACTGTGTAGAGTGTATATTGTACAGTGTGTGTATGTATTGTGTATATGTGGGGTCGTTGTGTATATGGTGTATACTGTGTAGAGTGTATAGTGTACAGTGTCTGTATGTTTTGTGTATATGTGGAGTGGTTGGGTATATGGTGTATACTGTGTAGAGTGTATAGTGTACAGTGTGTGTATGTATCGTGTATATGTGGAGTGGTTGTGTATATAGTGTATACTGTGTAGAGTGTATAGTGTACAGTATCTGTATGTATTGTGTATATGTGGAGTGGTTGTGTATATGGTGTATACTGTGTAGAGTGTATAGTGTACAGTATCTGTATGTTTTGTGTATATGTGGAGTGGTTGTGTATATGGTGTATACTGTGTAGGGTGTATAGTGTACAGTGTGTGTATGTATTGTGTATATGTGGAGTGGTTGTGTATATAGTGTATACTGTGTAGAGTGTATAGTGTACAGTATCTGTATGTATTGTGTATATGTGGAGTGGTTGTGTATATGGTGTATACTGTGTAGAGTGTATAGTGTACAGTATCTGTATGTTTTGTGTATATGTGGAGTGGTTGTGTATATAGTGTATACTGTGTAGAGTGTATAGTGTACAGTATCTGTATGTATTGTGTATATGTGGAGTGGTTGTGTATATGGTGTATACTGTGTAGAGTGTATAGTGTACAGTATCTGTATGTATTGTGTATATGTGGAGTGGTTGTGTATATGGTGTATACTGTGTAGAGTGTATAGTGTACAGTATCTGTATGTTTTGTGTATATGTGGAGTGGTTGTGTATATAGTGTATACTGTGTAGAGTGTATAGTGTACAGTATCTGTATGTATTGTGTATATGTGGAGTGGTTGTGTATATGGTGTACACTGTGTAGAGTGTATAGTGTACAGTGTGTGTATGTATTGTGTATATGTGGAGTGGTTGTGTATATGGTGTATACTGTGTAGAGTGTATAGTGTACAGTATCTGTATGTTTTGTATATATGCGGAGTGGTTGTGTATATGGTGTATACTGTGTAGAGTGTATAGTGTACAGTGTGTGTATGTATTGTGTATATGTGGAGTGGTTGTGTATATGGTGTATACTGTGTAGAGTGTATAGTGTACAGTATCTGTATGTATTGTGTATATGTGGAGTGGTTGTGTATATGGTGTATACTGTGTACAGTGTGTGTATGTATTGTGTATATGTGGAGTGGTTGTGTATATGGTGTATACTGTGTACAGTATGTGTATGTATTGTGTATATGTGGAGTGGTTGTGTATATGGTGTATACTGTGTACAGTGTGTGTATGTATTGTGTATATGTGGAGTGGTTGTGTATATGGTGTATACTGGGTAGAGTGTATAGTGCACAGTGTGTGTATGTATGGTGTATATGTGGGGTCGTTGTGTATATTGTGGACGGTCAGTCAGTTATGTGAATATTACGATTGTGGACATTCAGTGAGCAGTGATGTCCTCCATGAGTCATCCTATTAGTGCCGGCACCCTTGCTAGATAGCTGCACAATACAGGACTACATGCACGGAGTCAGATTTATGCTGTGCCTTTAAGAAAAGGGCATTGTATTTGCATATCCCAGTGTGGCCTCTGCAGAAGAAGCGAGCAGGGTGGAGAAGAGAGGTGGTGTTGAGCGGGTTTCCTACCATTCTCGTCTTTTATTTGTTCACACTCTCTGTAACGCTAGAGCTTAACTACAGTCACACTTGTGTAAGTGGACCGTTGTGGCCGGGAGACTGATTTCAGTTAGTAACCGTGAATAAACGAGTATACTGGAGCACCCGCACTAACGTCTGTGTGGCTCAAGGGCTTGTGCTAACTCCTCTCTAACCCCCATTACCCGGGCCGAAGCGGTACACACGTCAACGTCACCAAAAACTGGAAAGGTGCATTGGTACGGCATTTTAATAAAACAGTTCCCAGAGCTCAGAGAACATGAAGATAAAGACATTCAGTATTTCAGATGTGTATACTGATGTACTAAATTCATATGTACTTGGTCTTGGATTACATAACACAGGCAGAATATTTTAGAACTGCATAATTATTTGTTAGGATGTTTGCAAAGTCATTCAGATTGGCTTGCTGTGAAATACTCTGTTCTAGAGAAACATACCAGTCAGAATTATTCACAGTGGTGGTAACAGGAATCAGATATCCAAGCATAAAAGCTCCAACACGGAACATTATTACATAAATGGTTATAAATAACACATTCTCTCCAAAAGCTTTGAGAAGATTCTGTTGCAGGGTTGTTGTTTTTTTACCCCCCAGACTTTCTACTATTTTACCATCATCAACATTCCATATCAACACCCAGAACACATGTGTATAGTAAACAACATGTCTACATTTGTGTTGTAGGCATGGTAACCCCAGTTTCCCCATCACCACCAGTGTATAGAAATCTGAGCCTCTACAATCAACCATTTCACAACAACCCCACTCTGAATGACTCAAAACCACAAAATTACGGCCTTAATTGCATTTGAAATCAGGACTATGGCAAACAGCATGGGATGAAAGATCAGTGTGACCTCACATGACAACAGTGTCGTCATGCTCTCTCAAGTTCACAACAGAAACAACTGAGTCAGACTTAAGCGAGCCGCAACCCAGTGATGCAATTCACCCACACCTTTCCCCGGGGGAGGACGCCCAAAACGGCCCATCCATGCAAGAAAACCCATATCCGGAGGGACACGCCGCAGATAGGACTGAGACTCCTGTCCAGAGCTGGTCAATACACCATTTACATTTACGGCATTCAGCTGACGCTCTTATCCAGAGCGACTTACAAGGGTAATCATATTACAGGGAGGCCAATGTAGTGTTAGGAGTCTTGCCCAAGGGCTCTTATTGGTGTAGCACAGCATAGTCACCCAGCCCGGGATTCAAACCCCAGTCTCCCATGTGTGGTGGTGGCTACTTGGTGGGTAGTGGTGTTATCCGCTGAGCTACACCCACCAAAAAACATCATCACAGTATTTGTTATTTTTTTGAAAACTTCAAGCACAATGAATTGCATTCACTGTTTCACACATGGCTCTGCACTTAATCCAATTAAACAGACCTAGTTAGGTTCTCCTGGTAAGTCAGGAAGTGTTTAGGTACCGATGATGTCCACACTGCGCTCAGAAAAGCTTCCTGTGGTGCATTGTGGCTTAATTCATCACAGTAACCATAAATATTGTGATCCTGTCCAGCCCGACTGCTCACACCAACACCACAGCTGAGTAAACATGCCTGTAAAGGAGTTGTTGATGCTGATGGAAGCTGAACGGATGGGGCTGAACCGGTGTAGGCTAAAGGGACAGGGCAACTGATACATGCCACCAATTAGCACTGCGCTAACCTCATATGTAAAAAAACACCCCACTCCCGCCTACCCCACACCCCACTCCCGCCTACCCCACACCCCACTCCTCCCTATCCCACAACCCTTCCCTACCCCATACCCCACTCCCGCCTACCCCACACCCCACTCCTCCCTATCCCACAACCCTTCCCTACCCCATACCCCACTCCCGCCTACCCCACACCCCACTCCCGCCTACCCCACACCCCACTCCTCCCTACCCCACACCCCACTCCCGCCTACCCCACTCCCGCCTACCCCACACCCCACTCCCGCCTACCCCACACCCCACTCCTTCCTACCCCATACCCCACCCCCCCCCACCCCACTCCCACCTACCCCACACCCACTCCCTGCCACACTTCCGCCTACCCCACTCCCGACTCCCCCCTACCCCACACCCCACTCCCGCCTACCCCACACCCCACTCCTTCCTACCCCATACCCCACCCCCCCCACCCCACTCCCACCTACCCCACACCCCACTCCTGCCACACTTCCCCCTACCCCACTCCCGCCTACCCCACTCCCCCATCGACATCACGCATCAACACAACACGCTAACAGCTTTACTCCCCCAGAGCTGTTACACTTATTAACCACAGCCTTGCACTTTAAACCATAAGCTTAAACTCCCACTGCACTACAGTAACTCCTCTGTAAATAATCCTTCTTATAATATACCGTATGTCTCCTCAGACCAACTTATGTATGGTATATCCACATACGTGTGAGCACAGATATTCATATATCCCTTTGGCTCCTTCCGGGCTCGTTACTCTACTTACAGTATCTTATAGTACTCTCCCCCAAGGGTAATCGCTGCTACCAGTCTGTGCTCTTGTTACAAGTCATACATGTGTACTCTCACCACAACAGATTCCTCGTATGAGTGACATTATTGAAGATGAAAGTGAAATAAAGATTCTGATTCTGAAAATAGGTAGAACTTCATGCTGCATGGCTAAGTAGGCAGAACACAGATAGCCATAAAACAGATAACATGCAAACTTCAGTCTTCCGGGAGGCTTTATCTACTTTATACTGTATGACCTTTAATAGGATCATAAACCGGGAGCACGTGGACGGCGAGGAAAGCAGCCACGTGAGCGGCCATTAGAAGAGAATGTGAGGAAAAGATAATCGGGCCAATTCTGAGGCTGATTTGCTCCTCCCGACAACTGCCAAACGTCTAACCACTAGCATAGCAGTGCCTTGTAATGGGACTTAGATGAGTAAGAGTAATCAAGGACAGCGTAACTGGTGAGAATGGTGAGTATGTGTGGGGTCTCTCACATCTTCTGAACATGGGTTAGGGTTTTTGGAGTCCTGTGGTGCGGGCCAGGCTTTAGAGCACTTCGAGAGTGAATTGCTTTGTGCACATGCTCAATACACGCAACGCTCCAATCAGGACTCAAATTGAGTCATGAGATTTTGCGGGGTGGAGATGTGATGGGTGGTGACCCAAGCCTCCAGGCCCACTGCTGGTCTGAAGAAAGAAGTGACTGAACACTACACTGGTTGCTCCACCTGAACCACAGAATCTCTGAGAAGGCTGGACTAGACTAAAGACGTCCGAGTCGTGTGCAGTGTGAGCCAGAGTTTCCAAGCCAGATCTTGAGTACCAACTGTTTTGGTTGTATTTAGTCAGCATGTGGAACGTTAGCTAGGTAGAGTCAGACTATTAGCAGCTAGCATCGGGGGATAATGCTAGTTAGCGATGAGAGCTGACACTTTAAGACGCCATGTGCACTCAAATTCACTTATACAGCTCTGGAAATGAATAAGAGAGCGCTCCAGTTTCTTCTTCCATCAGCATCAGAGGGTTGGGTTCTAGCTTTACTGGCAGATACAGTGAATGTCAACGTACAGTGAACATACAGTGAAAATAGAAGGTGGTCTCTTCATTTTTTCCAGAGCTGTATATATATATATATATATATATATATATAATATATATATATATATATATATATATATATATATATATATATATACACACATACACATACACACACACACACACACACACACACACACACACACACACACATACACGTACACATACGTACACACACACATACGTACACATACGTACACATACACACATACACATACACACCCACACACACACATACACACACACATACGTACACATACATACACATACACACATACACACACACATACACACACACACACGCACCCACATACACACACACACACACATACACACACACAGATAATAGTGATTTTCATACACGTTGGCATTTATCTCCATACTGATTTTATTTTTATGACATGCTGCTCGCATCAGATAAGCGGCTGCCTGTAGCTAGCTGGCTAATTACTCACTTCTTAACTCCTCACTCTTTGATGGTTTTACAAAGAGAGAGAGAATTAAGGAAGTAGTGGGAAGCAGCTTTAAATGGGGAATGTTCTTTTCACATGCGAGTCTATTACTAGCGCTTATAAATGCACATCTATTTCATTAAGCTATTAACAAACTATTAGATCAGATCAGATCAGATTAGATTACTGTATTCAAATCAACACTGCCAATAACCGAACTCAGATTTACATAAAAGACTGAAAGACAGACATCAAATTCTTATCATATATCATCATAGACGATGTACCGGACATTCACGCCATTTTCACATAGGCTTAAGCTTTGAAAGATATTGCCCTTGTTGGAAATGGTGATAATTAAAAATCCAATTTCAAAGTTGTATAAAGGATGTATGTACTTGTGAGCTGTGCTCCAAGCTCGCTAAACTGATGGAGATGTAACAGTTCAAGCTCAAGCTGGCCTAATCAACTTTTCTATTCCACCTTAACTGATGCCGGAGTTACATTCTGCGGCTGGGGCACCATTAACCTTTGAACCCTAATCCAGGAAATGCTGATGCCATAGTGTTATTAGTCCTCCTCACTTGTTTACCTGTATATGTCTGCAGGCTCAGACCAATATGGCGGAAGCATTACCTACAGCAGCAAAGGGCCGAAGTGGCCAATAAGGCATTGACATATACTGTATAAGCTAGGGAACAAGCCACTAGCGTCCATGCTGAGCTAAGCCGTCAGCTGGAAGAGTGCATTTAGTCCAAGGTAGTGTTTGGCTTCAATTAACTGACACCTATTTAGCAATTTAGCTGGCTAAGTAATCCACCTCAGTGGATTCAGGCTCAGCTCTTCGAAGGTCACGGCCTGGCACAGGTCAGTGTTTTCCATCTTCTAACATGGAATTCAACTCCGAAAGGTTTTGGTGATCAGCTGATGAGGTAAACATGCGTGTTTAATGAGATAGAACGGTGGGGTGCTGTAACCCTAGACCTCAGACCAGCGTTAGATAACCCTGATCTAGCTAATGCTAATACAGGGACGTCCGAAATTACCTCGAAAGGCTCATCCAAGCTAGAGTGTAACATGATTAACCGGACAGCTGATATGGCTCAATATTAGTGAAAGCCAGTTTCAGGTTAGCAAACACCAAACACCCTGTACCGCACTGCTATCGTGCCTGCTCAGATGATAACCTGATTGGACAGTGGGGGCAGCTGGCAGTGAATGTGTGCATGTATTCAACATATTGGTATATTGCACACAGTGGCATGACAAGTTTGGGCAACCCTGAATTGGTGCTACTGCTAAAAGCTAAGCGGATAAAAGACCTGTCTACCTGCAGGTATTACATCCAAGATCAGACATCTCTGTATTATTTTGGGCAAGAATATTCTTTCATAGGAAGAAAAGCTCGGGCACCCTGCTTGGTCAGAAAACTCCCTTCCTCTGACAACCATCAGCTCAGAAATGTTTTTTGTAGCCAGCTAAGAGTCTCTCAGAGCTATTGTATTCCCTTGCAGGTGCTGCTGGTTTGAGACCTATCCACAGATTTCGCACCATGTCTAGTGGCGGAAGACTGTATGATAGTCCATAGTGGATTTTGTGGTGTGTTTAGGATCATTATCCTTTTTTTTTTTTTTTTTTTTAAAGAGATGCTGTGATGTTTGCGTCCATAATTTGCTGGTATTTCATGGAATCCATTCTCGCTGCTACCAGTGAAATGTTTTTTGTGCCCCTGGTTGTATCGCAAGCCTCAAAGCAAGATCAATCCACGCATGTTCATTTTTTCTGCAACATTATAACTTAATTTCATCAATTTCATCATTTAACTGGACGTTCCACAGCAAAGGTCTTCTTCTGACAACTCTTTCATCATGTTGGTGCTGGTGTTGCTGCCCAGTGGAGCGGTGCACCACTACTTAAGAGTCTACTAAACATTCGTGAATGTCTTTTGCAGTCAAATAGAGGTTCTGCTGTGCCTTTCTACCAATCTTATGAGAAGTTCCCAGTTTTCTTGGTCTTCCAGACCTCAACTCAAGCCCCAGAGGAAACTACTACATCAACACACTTTGCTATCACCTTATAGCTTCTCTGGCTTTTCTCTGCCACCGATTATTTCAATGTTGAAATACTTGGCTTTTGGCTGCCGATTGCTGGAACAAGGTTTAAAGAGTAGTTAAGCAGTAGTAAGCTTTAATGATGTGAACAAGAAGCCCATAAGAGTCTGAGATCTTGGTACAAGCCCAGATCTCTGGAGGCATCCAAACCTGGCCATGGTATTTCTATTTGTTTCATCTAAAATTGTAACTTCAGCCACTCCCTGTTACATCCCCACTCCCTGTTACATCCCCACTCCCTGTTACATCCCCACTCCCTGTTACATCCCCACTCCCTGTTACATCTCCACTTCCTTTAACATCTCCACTCCCTGTTACATCCCCACTCCCTGTTACATCCCCACTCCCTTTAACATCTCCGCTCCCTTTAACATCTCCGCTCCCTTTAACATCTCCGCTCCCTTTAACATCTCCGCTCCCTGTTACATCTCCGCTCCCTTTAACATCTCCGCTCCCTTTAACATCTCCGCTCCCTGTTACATCCCCACAACTCCTTTACAAGAAACGCATCTGCCATCTCCACTGCATCATTACATCTCCACTCCCTGTTACATCTCCACTCCCTGTTACATCCCCACTCCCTGTTACATCCCCACTCCCTTTAACATCTCCACTCCCTGTTACATCCCCACTCCCTGTTACATCCCCACTCCCTTTAACATCCCCACTCCCTGTTACATCCCCACTCCCTTTAACATCTCCACTCCTTGTTACATCCCCACTCCCTGTTACATCCCCACTCCGTTACATCTCCACTCCCTGTTACACCTCCACTCCCTGTAACACCTCCACTCCCTGTAACACCTCCACTCCCTGTAACATCTCCACTCCCTGTAACATCTCCACTCCCTGTAACATCTCCACTCCCTGTAACATCCCCACTCCCTCTAACATCCCCACTCCCTCTAACATCCCCACTCCCTCTAACATCCCCACTCCCTTTAACATCCCCACTCCCTGTTACATCTCCACTCCCTTTAACATCTCCACTCCCTTTAACATCCCCACTCCCTGTTACATCTCCACTCCCTCTAACATCTCCACTACCTTTAACATCTCCACTCCCTGTTACATCCCCACTCCTTTTAACATCCCCACCCCCCGTTACATCCCCACTCCCTTTAACATCTCCACTCCGTTACATCCCCACTCCCTGTTACATCCCCACTCCCTGTTACATCCCCACTCCCTGTTACATCCCCACTCCCTTCAACATCTCCACTCCCTTCAACATCTCCACTCCCTGTTACACCTCCACTCCCTGTTACATCTCCACTTCCTTTAACATCTCCACTCCCTGTTACGTCTCCACTCCCTTTTACATCCCCACTCCCTGTTACATCCGCACTCACTGTTACATCCCCACTCCCTTCAACATCTCCACTCCCTTCAACATCTCCACTCCCTTTAACATCTTTACTCCTATTTACATCTACACTCCCTTTAACATCTCCACTCCCTTTAACATCTCCACTCCCTGTTACACCTCCACTCCGTTACACCTCCACTCCCTGTTACACCCCCACCCCCTGTTACGTCTCCACTCCCTGTTTATGATTCTGTTTAAACGGCATAACTTTACTCCCTGTTTGTAGATAACGGTGTGACATTTACTGCTATAAACCACATAACCAAGATTATTGCAGATTACTGAACAACTACACACGGCTTCAGAGGCAGATAAGCATTTCAGAAGGCGATGAATGGTATTCAGATTTGTACGACAGTATTTGAAGAAGCCACTCTAAATGACACAAGCATGAATGAACTGACTATAAACTCCTAGCCTCGCTTTCCTGGACTGGAAGTAAGCCCTGTCATGGTTCTACTGTATATATAGCCAGTGGCTTTACTAAAGAACCATGTTTTAAGAGTATTTGTGGAAAATCTCAGTTTAAAATTTTTAAAAAAGGGTTTCTTTATCATTACAAGGCAACTAGCCCCTCTTCAGTCCTCTACAGAACCCGTCCTGCTAATCCCTGTCCAGAATTCAGTACAGTGCCCACTGTATGTTTAGACACAACACCTGCACAGAAGCGTGCAGTACTCTGACCAGTGGTGGGTCACGTGTCCCTTAGCGACTTTAGTCTCTTTTTTCTTTTCTGTTGTCGTGGAGTGTCTGAGTGACCTAATAGCTCCTCTGCCCTCATCAATGATTAATGAGCAGGAAGATTAGAGGATAAGGTGACTGTAGAGAACTCGAGGAAAACAGAGCGACCGATGGGCCGTAAAACAGCAGCCGATTACCAGAGTTACCTCCTCGGTTTCTGCATGGCTGCGTTTCCTGACCAGCCGTGGTTTTAAAGCGATGGTTCAACCCACAGATCTAATCCCCCTTAAAACTCAGCGTGATGACTTTGAGTTAAAATTGACCCACCATGCTCTCTCTGTACTAAAACACGAGGAACTCTGACCAGCTGCTGGTACTGACGTGATGTGAACGTCTGGGGATCTTGTTAAACTGCTGGTGCAGGATTGGGGTGAAATGAACCATTACTAAGGGAACACCTAGCCTAAAACCCCCAAATCCCTCCAGTTTCTCGTGTAAAGGGTCCGTATCATGGTAGAATTAATTTATCTCAGTTTGATGTAATATGCAAACAGTCCATACTGCAAACCGTATATTGGATCCATTGTTTCCGTGGTGGCTATTGCCGTGGCTATGGCTGCATTCGTTTTGAATTCGGCTTGACTTTGGCTGCCTTCATAGCAAAAATGAACTGCCAACGACTTCAGGGGTGGGGTATAAAACAATGCCATCACTTTGGACACTTTCTGCTTCCCCTAGAGTGAGCTCATAACAATGACCAATTTCCCGGCCTTTGCTTTATTTATTTATTTATTTTATCAGACTATACCGATGCACTCGAAATCCCCATGTTTATCCATCAGGAATACAATGAACAATGAACGTCATTGAACGCTCTCTTAAATACTGCTTATCCTCTGAATAACGTCATACACGGAATACCTGCCACACCTTTCCAGAGATTGTCATTCATGTACTTCAGTTTTATTGTGAAATATATATAATATATATGATATATATTCTTGTGAATTAAGGACAATCAAATTGTCAAAGCCAGCTATATTGCCAAACGCTGGCAAAAAGTCTAAACCACAAGTGATGACCTATAAGAGCATCGTCCCCATTAAAACAGGAAACTCCTGAACTGCACTTATAACTTCTCTACTCGAAATGAAAACCTACAGTCACGTATGTAAAACATGAGCTTTATATGGATGTTCAGGAGGAGACGGGAAATAATGGATCTGAAATTATTGGAATAAACACACAGACACACACACACACACAAACACCACACACACACTCACACCACACATAAACACACACACCTATACACATTACACCCCACACATATACACACACACACCCCACACACCCCCCACACAAACACACACCCCACACACATATATACACACACACACCCCACACACATACACACACACACACCCCACACACATACACACACACACACCCCACACACATACACACACACATAACATTACATTTACATTTATGGCATTTAGCTGGCGCTCTTATCCAGAGCGACTTATAAGGTTACTCATGTTACAGGGTGGGCCAGTGTAGTGTTAGGAGTCTTGCCCAAGGGCTCTTATTGGTGTAGCAGAGCATAGTCACCCAGACCGGGATTCGAACCCCAGTCTCCCACATGTGGTGGTGGCTCCCTGTTGGTTAGTGGTGTTATCCGCTGAGCTACACCAATCACCAGCACACCCCCCACACACACACACACACCACACACATTACATACACACACAATATATACACACACAACCCACACACATACATACACACACACACATACATACACACACACACACACACATACATACATATACACACACACACACCACACACACACACACACCACATACATATACACACACACCACACACACACACACTGCACACCCCCCTCCACAAACACACACACACACACACACACACACACATTACACACACCACACCACACACACACACCCAACCCCCCACTCACCCACCCCCACACACCACTGATTACGTCTGGCTACAGTATATTACAGTATATGGTCGTACACTCATCATCAAGATTAGCTGCACCAGAAGGAATAGAGGGATTGCCGTGCTATGAGGAAGGAAAATAAAAGTTGCCAGGAACAATAAATAACGACTGATTATAAAGGAGTGGTTGGAAAATGGTCATGAAAAAAATTAATTATGGCTGATTCTGGTACATAAATGCACACCAATATACATGTGCCTCAGTGTGCATGTAGCTAAAAGCTATCTGGCACCTTAAAGCTGTTCAGCTCACATACAGCAGGTCCATTACAGCCTCTTAAACCGCAACAGAACAATAGAATGAACATACTCTACTTTTTACTGGGCTTTTTAATGACATGCAGGTAGTTCTACCCGCCGGTGTTTCTCTTTCGATCATGTCTGGCCCAGTGAGGCCACAGCCTATTACACCATGGACACCCATCCTCAAATGGGTAGTTACACCCAGAAGGAAGTGTGGGATTGAAGTGCTATTGAGAAGGAAGATAAAGGTCACCAGGAACAATAAATGATGATACATGTAGACTGATATGGGTAATGTTCATTGAGCTACACATACAGAAGTAGTGTCCCTCAGTGTGGTGTCAGGCAGCCATATTTGCTAATCCAACATGGCAGATGTCTCAGCATGGAGCTGTAGAGGTTCCTAATGGTGTCCTGTGATAATCCATCCCATGCAGCTTGAATATCCTCACACAGTTCCTGCAGTTTGTGCGGTAAGGGTGGAGGTGGAGTGACACCAGGCCTTCTGTGACAACAAGATGTTAATCTTGGCGCTGACCACGTTGCCTCCACACACGGATTCGTTGGTCATCATTGAAGATGACCCGCTGCCATTCTGAGTCACTCCATGACAGTCTGGCACGACACCACTGCAGTCGTCAGTTAAGGGCAGTCGTCGTAACTGCGTGCATGCAGTCGTGCAGCCATCTGTCAATGGTGCTGCCACTAACAGGATCTGACGGAGGGCAACACTGTTCACTGAATGTCTGCAGTCGTGGCTGTTGGATCAGTCAGGTACAGAGATAAGTCCCGTCTTTGCTTGAACCCCTTGCATGTCTCAGGGTGTCAAACCTTCCCACCAAGTCTCATTCATGTCGGTTGTTTCCTTCTGGGTGCAACTACTTGTGCAACTGTTCTTTTGTTCTTCATCATTACAATAGACAATACAGTACACAACAATGTGGTGAGGACATCAGGGAAAACCAGGTGAAACTGACTTTCAACCTAACCCTCACTCTAAACTCAACAACGACTGGATAAAGCTGAGCAGCTTTAAAGGGAAGCACCACCAATTCTTTAAAAATCATTTTTTAATGTCCCAGGTTGGGACGTCATCAGACTAGCTTGGTGCACTACGCTTCCTCATAGAGACTCTGGTTTCTATGCAGTGGTGATGATGCCAATTCATCCAGCCAACTATTTCATGCACTAACTTTATGTGAGGGAGTGTTTAGAGGTGTCCGTCTGGTTACCATCAACACCACTGTGAACAGTTCTGACTGTGCAGGTTTTTTAAAACAGGCATTTCACACCAAACCATTCTGCATGGCTATGTTTACATCGCAGACACTTTTATTATGTTGGGATTCAATACAAAATTGGAATTCCCCTTTAACCTTTCCAGCTGGCTACACATTCCACACCAAATATCTCACGTTGGGGAGAAACGGGCTGACATACACGCACGCGCGCACACACACAGAGACACACACACACACACACACACACAGAGACACAGAGACACACACACAGAGAGACACAGAGAGAGAGACCACACACACAGAGAGACACACACACACACACACACACACACACACACACACACACACACACACACCGAGAGACACACACACAGAGAGACACAGAGAGAGAGACCACACACACAGAGACACACACACACACACACACACACACACACACACACACACACACACCGAGAGACACACACACAGAGAGACACAGAGAGAGACACACACACACACAGAGACACAGAGAGAGAGACACACACACACCGAGAGGCACACACAGAGACAGACACGCCTGAGTTAGCTTCGTATTCGCTAACTTCTTATTCAAACTCTCCTGAACGTACCTGCTGCACCATTTAAGGTGGAACGGAGAGTTCGAATAAGAAGGATCCGCCTGGACGTGACACGTGAACTGACACATTACAAACAAACTGTACTGACCTGCTGCTGACCACGAACCCAACTCATTCCGCAGAAAACCGACTTTAAAACGCCGCCTCGGCTCCACAGCAGTAGCTCCGAGCTCAAACTGAACACTGGACAGGGGAAGCTCACTCGCATGAGCTACTCCGGAATGGGCGGGGCTTCTCTCAGCACCCGCTATCAATCAGCAGCGCTCCACCAATCAGATTCGACTTTACCCGGTCGCTCAGCCCCCCTCACAGGCCTTCTATTGGGCTCTACGAGAAACCCTTTACAAACATTTATTTATTATTATTTTTTTAATTTATTTATTTTTTTTTTTTTTTTTTTTTTTATTTTATTAAGGCAGCCATTCAGAGTCTGACCTAACTATAGGCCTGTGCTTGGTATAGCCTTGATAAATAAATATTGATATAAATATATATATATATATATATATTTATATATTATATATATATATATATAAAAAATAAATATATATATATATATATATATATATATATACATTTTTTTTTTTGTTTTTGTTTTTGTTTAGTGTCCTACAAGGCAAGATAATACTATAGCCTGGGTAGTCTTGCCTTGAGGAAAAAAAAAAAAAATAAAGAGTTATATATATAGCTTGGTAGTCTTGCCTTGATAAATAAATATCTATATATATATATATATATATATATATATATATATGTTTTTTTTTTTTTTTTTTTTTTTTTTTCCTCAAGGCAAGACTACCCAGCTATAGTAGTCTTGCCTGATAATATAGTAGTCTTGCCTTGATAAATAATAAATAATAAATATATACATATATATATATATATATATATATTGGGGTATGTGTGTGTGTGTGTGTGTGTGTGTGTTTTTATGTATAGATATATATAGATACACAGATGTATATATATATACACACATAAACACACACATACACACACACACACCTATATATATATATATATATATATATATATATATATATATATATTTTATTTTTTTTTTTTTTTTTTTTTTTTTTTTTCTCAAGGCAAGACTACCCAGCTATAGTGCAGGCCTATAGTTAGGTCAGACCCTCCTGCTGCCTTAAAAGACATTCAATCCCCCTGTAGACAAGGTCTTGTACAGGAGCTATTCCATGCCCTGTATAAGGCATTGTACACCTCTTAGTTTACTATGAGTACCAACACATGCAGGACTGCGAGGGAACAAAAGTGTGGACAAGTTCGCAAAAAGGCGTCTCAAACAATCAGGATGTGATTTAACAGTTGAACAGTTATCTTGATTATTCAGATTATGTAGCTACCGTATTTTTAATTAGGTTCATTATTTGAATTATGTAGCCATCAGCTTTTAAGTTAGCTTGATTATACGGATTATGTAGCTGTCATATTTTTAATTAGGTTAATTATTTGGATTATGTAGCGATCAGCTTTTAAATCAGCTTGGTTATTCAGCCTAGGCTTTGCAAGCAGCTCATGTGTTGTCTCTGTGCGATCAACATAGTGTCTCGCTGCAAACCAGCCAATCAGAGCAGAGCTCATCTAATTATTCATGAGCTCTCCAAAACTCCTTACTTTCTAGCACCACATTATAGGGACGTAAATGCAGCTCATCAGAGAACAGTCTGAAATGCTGAATGAAGGTATTAAGTGGCAGCTTCCCAAAAGAGGCATATTCATAACCATTTAGAAGCATAGCATTTACAGGAGGACGTCTGGTTCCTTTCACCAGCACTGTGAACAGTTCTGCCTCTGTAAGTTTCTCTAGGATACAGAGTTTCACACCACACCACTCTGAACGGCGCTTGTTTAATTCCTCTTAATTCCCATTTTATTTCCAGCACACTGTGGTATGAGGTTGTACTGTTTGGAGGCTGCGGTAAGACCTGTGCGTACCTGTATGTAGAAGTTCTGCTTTCTGAGACCACCGTCTTTTCACCACAGCTGCTTCAGTCTAAACAGAACACATCATGATCACCTGTATCACTCTACAGCACGATTTTACACCAGCAGCTTTCAAATACAGCTACACTACAACACCGCCTACCTCATCAGAACACACCTCACCCATAGCGCCCCTCACTGGAGTTAGAGACTGTAGCTCTTCCGCTGATGCACAATTCCTGACCGAAGTGTCTCTCCCTGGATATTTTAGGGTGGTTGTAGGTGTTTCTAATAAAGTGGCCAGTTAGTGAAAGCACATGGAGGGTGTTTCTAATAAATTGGCCAGTTAGTAGAAGCACAAGGCAGGTGTTTCTGATATGGTCGCCAGTGAGTAAAACAACAAGGCAGGTGTTTCTAATAAAGTGGCCAGTTAGTGGAGGAATAAGGCAGGTGTTTCTAATAAAGTGGCCAGTTAGGGGAAGCACAAAGTAGGTGTTTCTAATAAAGTGGCCAGTTAGTAGAAGCACAAGGCAGGTGTTTCTAATAAAGTGGCCAGTTAGTGGAAGCATAAAGTAGGTGTTTCTAATAAAGTGGCCAGTTACTGGAAGCACAAGCCAGGTGTTTCTAATAAAGTGGCCAGTTAGCAGAACCACAAGGCAGGTGTTTCTAATAAAGTGGCCAGTTAGTGGAAGCACAAGGCAGGTGTTTCTAATAAAGTGGCCAGTTAGTGGAAGCATAAAGTAGGTGTTTCTAATAAAGTGGCCAGTTAGTGGAAGCATAAAGTAGGTGTTTCTAATAAAGTGGCCAGTTAGTAGAACCACAAGGCAGGTGTTTCTAATAAAATGGCCAGTTAGAAGAAGCATGAGAGAGATGTTTCTAATAAATTGGCCAGTTAGTAAAAGAACAAGAAGGGTGTTCCCAATAAAGTAGCCAGTTAGTGGAAGCACAAGGCAGGTGTTTCTAATAAAGTGGCCAGCTATTGGAAGAACAAGGAGGGTGTTTCCAATAAAGTGGCCAGTTAGAAGAAACATGAGAGAGATGTTTCTAATAACGTGGCCAGGTAGTGGAAGCATATAGATGATGTTTCTAATAAAGTGGCCAGTTAGTAGAAGCACAAAGTAGGTGTTTCTAATAAAGTGGCCACTCAACACCGAGAACCTCCACAGTTCATCAGCTCTGTTCTGTTCAAACATCTCATTTCCCCTCTGCAGGTCGCAGCCACTGAACTACAGGAAGCTCATTACCGGCGTTTACTGCTCACTGTATTAATATGGATTAATATGTAACACATCTGTTGCCTGAATACAGAACAGCTGGTTGGATGTATGCTGATGAATCGTTTATGACCTCTGCTTACTATTGTATCACCAGATAAACAAATCACCATGAGCACATTGTTCCCAACCTGGAGGCTGGAGAGGTCCTGGACCCCATTTGGTCATTAGTGCAGCATTTGGATGTGATTGATGACTGGGTCAGAACCGGCGAGTAAAGTGACGGTAAAGCTGCAAACTCTCCAAGCTGCTCCTCTGTGATGACATTTCAGCAAACACACAACAAGAATCAGTAGCATGTAAACAAATGATCCCAGCCTGGAAATCACCTACTCGTCCCAGAGCAGCACAGTGAAGAGGATCAAACCATTCGGGAACCGGTGCTTACCTCTTCTCCACACATCCAGTCAGTTTTCCCAAAGGGGCTGGATGGCTCAGGCTTTGCCTCCTCTCCATCCATAAACACTCCATCCTACCCAGACCAGCCATAACATTCAAAACTACCTCCTTGTGTCTACACTCATTGTCCATCTTATCAGCTCCACTGACCATAAAGGTGACCTTTGTAGTTCTACATTCACAGACTGTAGTCCATCTGTTACTCTGTATACTGTATTACCCTGTTCTTTAATAGTCAGGACCCCCACAGGACCACCACAGATCAGGTATTATGTGGCCGGTGGGTCATTCTTAGCGCTCCAGTGATACGGACGTGGTCGTGGCGGGCGCTGCCCACAGGCTGCAGCCCGCTGGATAGTTTTGGCTGGCGAATGATTCTTGGTCACTGCATTGCTGAGAATGATCCACCACCCACATCATACCTGCTCTGTGGTGGTCCTGTGGGGGTCCTGACCATTGAAGAACAGGGTCATACAGGATACAGAGGAACAGATGGACCACAGTCTGTAACTGTAGATCTACAGAGTGTCCTATATGGTCAGTGGAGCTGATAAAAAGGACAGTGGGTGTAAAGACAATGAGCCGGCGTTATGACTCATCTATGTAGGTGTGATGTTGAGTTTGTGTCCTGATGTAACCAAACTATGGAAGTCTATGACTCGTATCCCATTGTGACAGACACAGCACGTATGCAGATGAGGTAAATGATTAAACAGGGTTATTACAGGCTAGAATATCAGGTGGTCATTTTGAGTCATGGTGAGGCTGGTTGGGATTAGCTAGTCAGGCGGTGTGACTGCAGGAAACACAATTTACTAATATACTTATTATATATTCATTATAAATATATACGCTTATGAAATCTATGAATCTATATGACATCCTTAATTTACCCCTAGGTAAACTACTGACCTTCCATTCATACCAAGACTTGAATTAGGGTGACCAGACGCCCTCGGCCCGAGCTGTCGCTGGAAGTGCGTGGAGTCACAGATCTGCAGAATCCATATATATATTAATATATATGCATCGTAAGATATTACAGCAGTGTTCAGCTACAAACATGATTATAACTTCATCACTGGTGGTGGCTGAGGCTCAGCCGTTAACACCACTACCCACCAGAGAGCTACCACCACACGAGGGAGATCGGGGTTCGAATCCCAGTCTAGGTAACATAAGCTGAGCTACACTGATCAGAGTCCTTGGGCAAGACTCCTAACACTGAACCTGCCTAGCTGTAAAACGAGTAACCTTGTAAGTCGCTCTGGATAAGAGTGTCCGGCTAATTCCTTAAATGTAAACTTAATAAACGATCCCTAAATCACCTGACATGCCTACAACGTTCACAGTGACCAGCGTCTGGGTCTAATCTAATGAAATGTCTATGGGTCGGCTCCATCTTTGCAGTTACTGCCTCCTGGATTAATCAGACTGTATCAGATAGCTGTTAAAGACATCTTAGCTGCTTCTCCTGTTAGCTCTGCCTTTCTCTCTTCATCTGGGATCACCCTGAGGAGGATGGGTTCCCTCCTTGAGTCTGGGAGTTTATCCTCACCCCAGTTGCCTCTGGCTTGCTCACGGAAGGCTTGGACCCGAATACATTTACATTTATGGCATTTAGCTGACGCTCTTATCCAGAGCGACTTACATGGTTACAGGTGGGCCAGTGTAGTGTTAGGAGTCTTGCCCAAGGACTCTTATTGGTGTAGCACAGCCACCCAAACCAGGATTCGAACCCCAGTCTCCCATGTGACGTGGTAGCTCCCTGACGGGTAGTGGTGTTATCTGCTGAGCTACACCAACCATATACCCTTTCCTACGCCTGTACATGGACTTTTTCTTCTCTTTTCTACACACTGCTTTTCTGTAAAGCTGCTTTTGAGGCACACGCTAAAAAGCTCTATGCAAATCAATATTGATTGATTGACAGGTACATAGCCGAGTAAATGATAAAGGCTACTGGGACAATGGACAAACAGAGTGTGACGCATGCTGAGCTGAAAGCAAGCCACAGTTTATTAAACAGGTTTATGCCAAAACACAGCAACACCAAGAACAGGGAAATACCATCAGAGGGCTAAACCGAGTCAGAGTCAGTAAAGAGGCAAGAGTCAAACCAAGCAGACAATCAGACAGGCCAGAGGTACCAAAGGGAATAAACAAACAGGGTGGCAATACTTTGCAATGAGCCAGCGCGAGAGGTAACCGACTAAATGAGTGTCAGGTGACTAATCAATACTCAGGAGATCCAGTACGAGGCAACGGGATGTGATTGGGTTAGATGGACACGTGACAATGACATCAGGTGGTGGGTTATGGGAAATGGAGTCCCGGAGATCGAAGGTGAGAGAAGAACCAGCAGGCATGACAGCTAGCTCTGCATCTGGCTTTGCTTTCATGTTGACATTTGCTTTCCACACTGGGCCCCCCTCCCCATGCTGCTCCTCAGACCCCCAGTGTCCTCTTGTTTTACATACCTTATCTCAAGTATGATCCTGCAACCTAAGCTCCCGAGCTCCCTCTGTGATGTGCTGGCGGTGTGTTCATGACATAGACATGGCTTCTATGGTCAAGGTGACAGTAAATTTGACCCACAGTGCCTACGCTAAGCTGCTGGACCACCAGGTTCTGCCTTTTGCTCATCATCATCTTAGCGAGAAACATAAGATTCCTATCCCTGTGTTCCAAGATGGCAGTTCTCGCGGTTACAGGGCGGCAAATCCGAACATTAAGAAGCATTCACATTTCCGGACTGGGCCTGCAAAACGGCTGGATTTGGATGCTCCTGAAACTGTGTGAGACCACCTGGAACAAGTAGAACGCCAAGCAAGGCATCCACCATATCTGACCCAGCTGTGCAGTTCTTTGACGTAAGAGTGTCTGAACACTGATGCGGCCTGCATCCAGGAACTTGTCCGTGTCAGGTTGTTTGGCGGGTGAGCTTATTTTGCCCCTGATGTGCATCATGCCTCTGGAGACACTTCTAATGGTAAAGGAATGGTATCTACAACTGAACCACAATGTGTCACAAGTTTGTGCCTGTATGTGTGTGCGTGCGTGTGCGCGTGTGTGTTTGTGTGCGTTTGTGCACATGTATGCGTGTTTATGCATTTGTGTGTGTGTGCCTGTGTGTGTGTTTATAGATTTGTGTGCCTGTGTGTGTGTTTGTGTGCCTGTGTGCGGCGTGCGTTTGTGTTTTTGTGTGTGTGTGTGTGTGTGTGTGTGAGCTTGCGTTGGGTGTGTTTGTGCGTTTGTGTACCTGTGTGTGTGTTTGTGTGTGTGTGCGTTTGTGTGCCTGTGTGTGTGTGTGCGCGTTTGTGTGTGTGTGTGTGTGTGTGCGTGTGAGCTTGCGTTGGATGTGTTTGTGTGCCTGTGTGTGTGTGTGTGTGAGCATGCATTGGGTGTATTTGTGCGTTTGTGTTTGCGTGTGTGTGTGTGTGTGTGTGTGAGCTTGCGTTGGGTGTGTTTGTGCGTTTGTGTGTGTGTGTGTGTTTGTGTGTGTGTTTGTGTATGTGTGTGCGTTTGTGTGCCTGTGTGTGTGTGAACATGCATTGGGTGTATTTGTGCGTTTGTGTGTGTGTGTGTGTGTGTGTGTGAGCTTGCGTTGGGTGCGTTTGTGTGCCTGTGTGTGTGTTTGCGCATGTGTGTGTGCGCGTTTGTGTGCCTGTGTGTGTGTGTGTGTGTGTGCGTGCGTTTGTGTGTGTGTGAGCTTGCGTTGGGTGTGTTTGTGTGTGTGTGTGAGCTTCCGTTGGGTGTGTTTGTGTGTGTGTGTGTGTGTGCGTGCGTTTGTGTGTGAGCTTGCATTGGGTGTATTTGTGCGTTTGTGTTTGCGTGTGTGTGTGTGTATGTGTGTGTGTGAGCTTGCGTTGGGTGTGTTTGTGTGCCTGTGTGTGCCTGTGTGTGTTTGTGTGTGTGTGTGTGTGTGCGTGTGTGTGTGTGTTTGAGCTTGCGTTGGGTGTGTTTGTGTGCCTGTGTGTGTGTGTGTGTTTCTCACAGCTTCCCACAAATAGATATTCAAAAGTTCAATCATGTTCAGCATTTGAACCACTAACCTCCTGCTGCCATGAGCACAACTTCTACTGGTGAGCTATAGGAGCTTGTCGTTGAGCAGCGTTATTATTTTTTGGAATATTTATGACTTTGAGCTTCTCCTGAGATTTGAGCCGCTGGTCTGGATCAGAACAGCCCACATGTGCATATGGTAATAGAAGCTGTAATCTTTCAGCCTTCAACACTAACCCCACCTAATGAGGCTTGGTGTTCCTCCCGCATCACCAGCATCACCGGACATCTTTATTGGGAACTGAACAACTGAACCTCCAAACCATGAAGGCATAGCATCCACACTTGTACCTCAGAACGTCTAACGCCTCAGATCGTGGGGGACCGATTTTGCCATGTCTCTTTCCTGGACTGTCTTCTCTTTCCTGGACTGTCTTCTCTTTCCTGGACTGTCTTCTCTTTCCTGGACTGTCTTCTCTTTCCCGGACATGCCCTAAAAAACACATTGGCTTTGCTTTCATGTTGACATTTGCTATCACCCTCCCGCCCGACCCCGCAGTGCTCCCCTCCTGACCGCAGTGCCTTCTTGTTTTGAAAACAGAAGTGTAGTCACCCTCTCTGAGGTATAGGTCACCAACACTCCTCATGTGTTGAGCAGTAATGTCTGATCTGACCAGGAATGTAGCTCATGCTATGTAGTTTATGGTCTGTCCTCTCTCCTACGAGATGATCGCCAGACTGCTCGACTACACAGGCTGCACATGTCCTGGTGCTTCAGTGTATCACTTCCATATCAGGACCAGTATTATTACATTCATACAGCATTATGTACACTGTGTGTATGATACAGGTACACTTATTTAAGAATACTGGAGTCTATATTTGGCTGCTATTGCACGGTTCTGTCATCTACTTGCACTAATACTGCATACTGTACATGCGTTCTGCTCAGTTTTGACTTATATAGCACAATTATTGTACATTTTCCTAGTTTATATACATACATATCATCGCTCCCCAAAGAAAAACATGTATCTCCATTTTTGTTGATTTTTACTTTTAAGCTTCATTGGATCACAGGAGCTGCTGTTTACACTGGGTGTAAATTTCATGGAGAATGGACCAACAGAAATGGCCCAAAACAGCTTGGACAGACGTCTGGTTCCATTGACTTCCATTCAAATTAAATTAGGTTTTTGGCCTCTCCTGTAAAGTGGCCATTTTGGCGATACCTGTTTTGCTTTGGACAGCGACGATATCTATTTTTTCCCTCTAGTATTTTCTTTCTTACATAGTACTTAGTATTTATACTGTAATTGTTAGTACTTGTAGTCTGGGAGCCAATCCAGAGTAAGGATTACATTGCATATGTGTTTTTACATATACGGCTTTAATTTACCACTGTATATTTAAACCACTCGGTTTGCAATCAAGCTACCTTACCTCCCCACCTAAACACCAGGAGAGGAGGTGAGCTATGCGAACTATTGACTCTGATACTTTCCCCAGAATTCACATGTGCATAGTCTGAATAAGATTAACATACTGAGGGGAAGAGGTGGTGGGCCGGTCTGGACAGGTGTTCTTCCAGCTCAGGAGAAAGGTCACGTCGTCGCAGGTGTCGCTTAACAAACTCTTATACATGGAAGAGCGCCCTCATGGGGTCAGTCACAGATCTGCACATACTACAACACAGCAAAACAGAAATACACACACATACACACACTCACACTCACACTCACACCGCACACATACACACACCCACACATATATACACACTCACACTCACACCGCACACATACACACATCCACACATATATACACACTCACTCACACTCACACCGCACACATACACACACCCACACATATATACACACTCACACCGCACACATACACACTCACACCGCACACATACACACACCCACACATATATACACACTCACACCGCACACATACACACACCCACACATATATACACACTCACTCACACTCACACCGCACACATACACACACCCACACATATATACACACTCACACCGCACACATACACACTCACACTCACACCGCACACATACACATATATACACACACACACTCACACCGCACACATACACACACCCACACATATATACACACTCACACTCACACCGCACACATACACACTCACACCGCACACATACACACACCCACACATATATACACACTCACACTCACACCGCACACATACACACACCCAGACATATATACACACTCACACCGCACACATATACACACACACGCAGACACACATACACACACACGCAGAGAGAAGAGGGGGAGATAGAGAGAGGGACAAGAGAGAGGAGGAGAGAAAGAGAGAAGAAGAATAAAGAGGGAGAGAAAAGGAGCTCTGTGCTAAGACACTTCAGGAAGCCCAATGAGAGAGAGAGAGTGAGAGAGAGAGAGAGAGGGGAGATAGGAGGGAGAGAGAGGGAGGGAGAGAGTAAGGTGGAGAGGGATTGAGAGGCAGAGAGAGAGAGGGAGAAGAGACAAGGTGAGAGAGTGAGATCTGTGCTAAGACACTTCAGGAAACTCAGAAGAAGGTTCAGTATAATAAACAGGAGAGAAGAGAGAGAGGGGAGGGAGAGAGTAAGGTGGAGAGACAGAGAGAAGAGGGATAGAGAGAAAGAGAAGAGACGTGAGAGAGAGTGAGCTCTGTGATGAGACACTTTCAGGAAGCCCAAAAGAAGGTTCAGTATAATAAACAGGGGAGAGAGAGAGAGAGAGAGAGAGAGAGAGAGAGAGAGAGAGAGAGAGAGAGAGAGAGAGAGAGAGAGAGAGAGAGAGAGAGAGAGAGGAGAGTGGACGGATCATAAACAGCAGTTATGCTGTCTGACCACTAGAGCGCAGCATCGGACCGGTCCAGTGCACTGAGGGAGCGTGTGTAACACGTGTGATTGAGATGTACAGTCATTCGGAGTGAGTTTGGTGTGAAATGGTTGATTGTACAGGCTCAGAAGTTCTTTATAGTGGTGGTGCTGATAGGAATCAGCGGTCTCCATGTCTACAACACTGATACAGACACTTTACCTACAAACCCCCCAGTGAACCTACACAGCTTCTATCTGGAATCTAGATAAAGGTTCTGTTTTCTTTAGGAGGAACTTAGCAGCACTGTGCAGCATAACTTCACCATTTCTGTGAGGAAGCTTTTAGAGCTGGATGTCTGGTTCCCATCACCACCACTGTGAACAGTTCTGACTCTGAAAGTTTCTCTGGAACACCACATTACCTAAATGATCTGAAAGATGTAAACCATGAACAGGATGTACAGAGGGTGAAACAGCTTTGTTGGTACAGGCTAGCTAGCAGGCTAACCAGGAAGTCCAACATGGATGAAGTAGTAGGTCTGCTGCCCCGATGGTGTATTCTAACCTCCTGTCAGTCATGCTGAAGGTGCTGATCCTGGTTAGGTCATTTAGGGACAGGAAGCACCTGCGCCGCGAAAATCAAGAATATGGAGCCCGTGGTGACGTACATCATCAGGAACACTACTAAATCCACTGTATGCTAATTAGCTTGGTTAGCATGTGTTCGTTAGCTTGGTTAGCACGTGGCCGTTAGCTTGGTTAGCACGTGCCCGTTAGCTTGGTTAGCATGTGCCCGTTAGCTTGGTTAGCATGTGCCCGTTAGCTTGGTTAGCATGTGCCCGTTAGATTGGTTAGCACGTGCCCGTTAGCTTGGTTAGCATGTGCCATTTTAACACTTTATAAAATGAGGAAGATGAATTAAAGTACGTTATGACGAACTCTTCTTCCGAAGCTCGGTGTTCCTCCTTTTTTCAGACATTGCTGTATGTGCGCAGGGAATTGTGGGTAACTAGGGGTGACAAATCACCTTGGACCTAGACTGCATTTCTAGGCTGTATATGAAGAGTCCTTCACATTGGAACAGGCTTGTTTGACATATGGCTAAGAAATGCAGGTGGAACCCTGGTCTTTGGAATGCTGCTAATGCCTGGTGGAGTTGTTCATCTTCCAAACTGCTGCTTTAGACAAATTAATTATCTCCTTAATTATGCATAATCGTTTAATTATACATCAGCTGCTCAGTGCTACTGTATATACTATGACCCTACATGTACTCCAGTTCTGAAATACACCTTGTGGTCCAACAAGATACGTCCTCAGTGATGTACCTGGGGTCATGGGGTGTATTTGGGTCGTATAGGTTCCTGGTAGACTTACATCAGCCACTCTCACCCTCACCCGGGTGACCCAGCCTATCAGGCCCTGACTTGTATCCAGGTAGTGCATCAGAACCACCCAGAGCCTTACAATCTGATCTGATAGTCCTACATACTAACACTTCTGTGCACTAAACTGACCACGCCCCCAAAACCCTCCAGCAGGCTTTGTCCGGTGTGGTAGTTTAGAGGCTGGTGTTAGTCATTTTCACCATACAGCCTGCAGGGTGGTTTGGTGGTCCAGCAGGTAGCGCTGTCGCCTCAGAGCAAGAACGTCTGGGGTCCTTTCTGTATGAGTCTGAATGTTCTCTGTGTGAGTTTCCTCCCATGGTCCAAAGACATGGGAGGGGAACTGGAGATGCTAGATTTACCCCTATGCATGAGGACATGTGATGGACTGACCTCCTGTCCAGGGTGTTTCCTGCCTTCCGCCCAGTGAGTGCTGGGATAGGCTCCAGTGCCTCCAGGATGTTAGGTAAATGAATGAAAGGCTAGCCTGCATTTTATATCCGCTAGCCGGACTGTTTTACACCGCTCTACAGCTGGATGTTGGTTTAGTGCGGTACCACTTTAGAATTAGGCTACCTTCATAAAGAGTTTATGAATGGTTTAAAAAGAGTTTATTAATGGTTATTAATTAGGTCATAAACACCGTAATATCAATTATAAGCAGTTACAGCAGTGAACTCACATTTTTATACTGCTGTCGGGACATTTATGCATTGAAATGCTTGTGGTGAGGCTCAGGTTGATACTCTACAGCAGGACAACACTATATACATACTAAACATATTAAAGAGATATAAAAGTTCTATTAAATAAATACAAAATATACACAAACTACAGAATATACAGAGGCAGGAGGGATCTGTAGAAATTCTGATATGTACATTTATGAGACAGGTATAGTCTGAGAGAGAGTGGAGCTAATATAAATATAGATATGAATGTTTATGTCTGTTCCTGTATAAAGTGACTTAGTGATGTTGTCCATAGCAGTGCTATATAGAGTATTAATAATAAAGTGTCCGAGTGCAGTGGTGTTGGTAGTGTTGGTGGTGTTGGTTGTATTGGTGGTGTTGGTGGTATTGGTGTTGTTGGTTGTATTGGTTGTGTTGGTGGTGTTGGTGGTGATGGTGGTGTTGGTGGTGATGGTAGTGTTGGTGGTGTTGGTTGTATTGGTGGTGTTGGTTGTATTGGTGGTGTTGGTGGTATTGGTGTTGTTGGTTGTATTGGTGGTGATGGTGTTGTTGGTTGTATTGGTGGTGTTGGTAGTGTTGGTGGTGTTGGTAGTGTTGGTGGTGTTGGTTGTATTGGCGGTATTGGTGGTGTTGGTTGTATTGGTGATGTTGATGGTGTTGGTGGTATTGGCTGTATTGGTGGTGTTGGTGGTATTGGCGGTACTGGTGGTGTTGGTGGTATTGGCGGTGTTGGTGGTGATGGTGGTATTGGTTGTATTGGTGGTTGGTTGTATTGGTGGTGTTGGTGGTGATGGTGGTGTTGGTGGTATTGGTTGTATTGGTGGTGTTGGTGGTGATGGTGGTATTGGCAGTATTGGTGGTGTTGGTGGTGTTGGTGGTATTGGCGGTATTGGTGATGTTGGTTGTATTGGTGATGTTGATGGTGTTGGTGGTATTGGCTGTATTGGTGGTGTTGGTTGTGTTGATGGTATTGGCAGTATTGGTGGTGTTGGTGGTATTGGCGATGTTGGTGAAAGGTTCACAGCTTGTTCAGGAACCTAGTGGCTTGTGGGTAGAAACTGTTCAATACTCGGTTTGTTCTGGCCTGGATGCTGCGGTACCTCCTGACTCATTTTCATGAGTCCTCATAAACCCTGTCAGCATCAGGACATATTCATATACATCTCATCGAGGCTCTCATCTGTTCCCCCTTTCATTAACATGCTATAACTGCTTATTAATACTTTGTAAAGTGTTTATGACCTCACTATGAAATGTAATAACCTATTTTTAAACCACTTATGAATCCTTTATAAAGGTAGCCTTATTCTAAAGCGGTACCGAAGGTTAGTTAAAGCTCAGGTATTAATACACGATGAGGAGGACGTATGGTGCTGGAGATAGCCGAGCCTTATCTGAGGAGGAGGAGAAACATCATCACGCTTTTCTTACTGCAGGAGCTGCACTGTGAAATAAACCCTGCACCACGCAGGACTACATGCACACAGACCGTTACGACGACTGCCCTTAACACCACGTCACCGTCACCAAAGACTGTACTGGTGTCTTACCAGAATGTCATGGAGTGACTCAGAATGGCAGCGGGTCATCTTCAGTGATGAGTCCCGCTTTTGTCTTGGTGGAGATGACCAGTGAATCCGTGTGTGGAGGCACCGTGGTCAGCACCAACGGTTTGTTGTCACACGCCCAGGAGGCCTGGTGTCACTCCACTTCCACCCCTACCGCACCATCTGCAGGAACTGTGTGAGAATGTTTAAGCTGCATGGGATGGATTATCACAGGACACCATTAGGAACCTCTACAGCTCCATACCGAGACGTCTGGTGTGTTGGGTTAGCCAACATGGCGGTCTGACTCCATACCGAGAGACACTGCTTTTGTATGTGTAGCTCAATAAATATTGATCATATCAGTCTAAATGTATCATCAGTTATTGATCCTGGTGACCTTTATCTTCCTTCCCAACAGCACTGCAATCCCACAATTCCTCCGGGTGTAGCTATTCTTTTGATTATGATGCATATACACACATAGTTGATAAATAAACCATTTAGCACGTAGTTATAACTGCTATGAGACGTTATAACGCTTCTAATCCTGCTTGGTATATTCTTTAGTGCTACTTGAAGGTGTTTTATCTTTTTAGCACGTGATAGCTTTTCATGTGGAGCTGTACACGTGCGTGCTGTTTAGCTCTTTATGCTCATACGTCCTATGTGCTGGTGGGGAGGGGGCGTGGCCTGCGCGTTCCCGGTGCTCCAGCTCCACACCTCCCCTCCACACACTAGATCAGCAGCTCAGGCATCAGCAGCAGCAGCGATGCCCGCGGGCTCCAACCGCTCGGACTGCACGCGCTGCGGCGTCTCCGGCGCCCCTCCGCACCACTCGCACCCGCCGCCGCCGCCGCTCGCGCTGTTCCCACTACCCGCGTTGGTAGCAGTGACGGTCGCGTGCGCCGTGCTGTTCGTGGTGGGAGTGGCGGGGAACCTGACGACGATTGTGGTGGTGAGCCGTTACCGGGATATGCGCACGACCACCAACCTGTATCTGCGGAGCATGGCTCTGTCCGACCTTCTGGTCTTCGCGTGCATGCCGCTGGACCTGCAGCGCGTGTGGCGGTACCGGCCTTGGCCGTTGGGAGGCGCCGTCTGCAAGCTGTTTCACTTCGTGAGCGAGTGCTGTACGCACTGCACGGCCCTCAGCATCGCTGCGCTGAGCGTGCACCGCTACCTCGCCGTGCGCTTCCCGTTGCGCGCCAAAGTGGCCGTGACGCGCCGCCGCGTGCGCGCCGTCATACTCGCGCTGTGGGCTGTGAGCGCCTGCAGCGCCGGACCCGTCCTCGCGCTCGTCGGAGTGGAGCACGAGTACGAGCACGAGCACTACGAGGGCGAGAACGACACCGAGAGCTGGAGCGGAAACTGGACGTGGAGCGCGTGGAGCGCGAGCCCCACGGAAGCGGAGTGCACGGCCACGCGGCACGCAGTCAAGTCCGGGCTGCTCTCCGCCGTGGTGTGCGTGAGCGGCGCGCTCGTGGCTCTCCCCGCGCTCTGCTTGTGCGTGCTGTACACGCTGATCGGGAGGAAACTGAGCCGGGGCAGCCGCACGGACGCGCACAGCTCCGCGAGGGACAAGAACCACAGACAGAGCGTGAAACTGCTGGGTGAGAAAAACAGAGGGAGAGAGAGAGAAAGTGTGAGAGAATGAGAGAGAGAGAGAGAGAGAGAGAGAGAGAGAGAGAGAGGCTAAAAACATTTAGATGTCAGCGCTTCAAATACTTTTGCAGGAGCGCATTACGCACGAGAGCGCATATAACGCACAACACATCTGCAACACATCTGATTCACGCGCATACAGACGGTGCCGAGAGAGAGAGAGGGTGAGAGAGTGAGAGAGAGGGGGTGAGAGAGTGAGAGAGAGAAAGAGAGAGGGTAAGAGAGAGAGAGAGGGTAAGAGAGAGATAGAGAAAAGAGAGAGAGCGAAAGAAAGAAAGGGGCAAAGAGAGAGGGAAAGAGAAATAGAGTGGGAAAGAGAGAAAGGGGAAGAGAGAGAGCGAAAGAAAGGGGCAAAGAGAGGGAAAGAGAAAGAGAGAGGGTAAGAGAGAGATAGAGAAAAGAGAGAGCAAAAGAAAGGGGCAAAGAGAGAGGGAAAGAGAAAGAGAGGGTAAGAGAGAGAGAGGGTAAGAGAGAGATAGAGAAAAGAGAGAGAGCGAAAGAAAGGGGCAAAGAGAGAGGGAAAGCGAAAGAGAGAGGGTAAGAGAGAGATAGAGAAAAGAGAGAGAGCGAAAGAAAGGGGCAAAGGGAGAGGGAAAGAGAAAGGAAGAGGGTAAGAGAGAGATAGAGAAAAGAGAGAGCGAAAGAAAGGGGCAAAGAGAGAGGGAAAGAGAAAGAGAGAGGGTAAGAGAGAGAGAGGGTAAGAGAGAGAAAGAAAAGAGAGAGTGAAAGAAAGGGGCAAAGAGAGAGGGAAAGAGAAAGAGAGAGGGTAAGAGAGAGAAAGAGAAAAGAGAGAGAGCGAAAGAAAGGGGCAAAGAGAGAGGGAAAGAGAAAGAGAGAGGGAAAGAGAAAGAGAGAGGGTAAGAGAGAGATAGAGAAAAGAGAGAGCGAAAGAAAGGGGCAATAAGAGAGGGAAAGAGAAAGAGAGAGGGTAAGAGAGAGAGAGAAAGGGGAAGAGAGAGAAAGAGAAAATAAAATAGAATACAACACAATTAAAGAGAGTAAACTAAAAATGATAAAACAACAGAACAGGTTTAAATAGAAAAGGATAATAGGGAAGAGTAAAACAGGGTGATGTAAAAGAGTATATGGAACAGAAGAAAAAGCAGAATAGAATAGAATAGTACAGAACCGGACAGCACCGAATAGAGTTATATCAAATAGAACAGAACAGAGTTAAACGAGAACAGAGTTTCTCAGCCCTGGTTCTAGAGGAACCCTGCCCTGCACCTGCCCTGTAGTGCTCTCCCTGCTCCCACCTCACCTGTCAACTTATCATCTCATTAACAAGCCCTTTCAGAGCTGCAGGGTGGGCCGGTGTTAAAGCAGGGAACCCAGGACAGTGTGCAGGGCAGGGAGCCGGGCAGCATCTCCAGGACCAGGGTGAGAAACACTGGAGTAGAAAATATCTGTGTCCCAGTACGGTGGGAGAGCATCTCCAGCTCTAATACAGGAAAAACCATAAAAGCCAAAATCACAGTTTCTGGCTCCATCTGTAACGAACGCCAGTGTGAGCATTTCGTGATGCTACAGTAAGGGCACAACAGCGGTGCTGTGATGGAAACAGGAAATGCACCGTCGAGCAGACCACCACCTTCATAGAACGTGTCTTTTAGAGGGCGCAGTCCATGATCTGGACACGGCTTAGTACACGGAATAGAAGAGAACAGTGTAGAATTAAACAGAGTAAAAATTTACAGAACAGAGTTCAGAGTATAGAAGAGAATAGAGTAGAAGAGAATAGAGGAGTATAGGGCCCATCAGTCCCAGTAATCTGAACACTAAGACAGTTAGAGTAGAATTGGAACTGACTTGAGCTGAGCAAGAAACAGCCTGTATCTACGATCACCTGAGAGGCTCATGGAAGTCACTAGAGGTTCTGGGATAGGGGGGATAATCCGGTACTATGCGAGTCTGGGGATGACACTAGAGGTTCATGGATTGAGTGGGTAAGTCGGTGCAAGGAGGCCCTGAGGGCGTCTCTAGAAGTTTATGGAAGTGGGGCTAAACAGGTGCTAGTGGGGTCTGGAGACATCCCTAGAGAGGTTAATGGATAGAGGGGAGAAGCTGGTACTAGCATGGTCTGTGGGCATCACTAGAGGTTCATGGATAGGGGGGCTACAATGGTACCAGGGACATTTGGCTGTGTCACTAGAGATTCATGGATTGAGGGGTTAATCTGGGACTAGGGGGCTCTGGAGGTGTCACAAGAGGTTATTGGATGATGGTTATTGGATGGGCTATTTGAGTACTGGGGGGCCTCAATAGAGGTTTATAGACAGGGGGGATAAGCCGGTTCTAAGAGTGTCACTGTGGGTTCATGGATGGGGGCTAAGAAGGTACTAGGAGGGTCTCGTGCCAGGGTCCCACAGGAGAACTCATTGACCACAAAGTGTTCATTATAAACGCTTAAGGTGACAACAGCTAGAAAACCGTCTGCGTATCACTCAAACGCACAGATTACAGATCAGCTCAGGCTCAGTTTTGTCACGTCAGAGAGTGTGGGTTTGCTCTGCAGGCGTGTTTAATATGCTCAGTGTTCTGGTGGCAAATCTATTCTCTCAGTTCCACTCACCTAAATTCAGTATTCACTTTAACTGGAGGCTCAAACAACTTCATCACTTTCTACTCAATCAGTCACCTCCGTCAGATCTGCTCCTTCAGCCCCCTCAGTCTCCTTCAGCTTCCTTCTCTCCATCACTTTCTTCTCCATCTCTATCCTCCGTCAGATCTGCTCCTTCAGCCCCCTCAGTCTCCTTCAGCTTCCTTCTCTCCATCACTTTCTTCTCCATCTCTATCCTCCATCAGATCTGCTCCTTCAGCCCCCTCAGTCTCCCTCTGCTTCCTTCTCTCCATCACTTTCTTCTCCATCTCTATCCTCCGTCAGATCTGCTCCTTCAGCCCCCTCAGTCTCCCTCTGCTTCCTTCTCTCCATCACTTTCTTCTCCATCTCTATCCTCCGTCAGATCTGCTCCTTCAGCCCCCTCAGTCTCCCTCAGTCTCCTTCTCTCCATCACTTTCTTCTCCATCTCTATCCTCCGTCAGATCTGCTCCTTCAGCCCCCTCAGTCTCCTTCAGCTTCCTACTCTCCATCACTTTCTTCTCCATCTCTATCCTCCGTCAGATCTGCTCCTTCAGCCCCCTCAGTCTCCTTCAGCTTCCTACTCTCCCTCACTTCTAAATCAGTAACCTCCGTCAGATCTGCTCCTTCAGCCCCCTCAGTCTCCTTCAGCTTCCTTCTCTCCATCACTTTCTTCTCCATCTCTATCCTCCGTCAGATCTGCTCCTTCAGCCCCCTCAGTCTCCTTCAGCTTCCTTCTCTCCCTCACTTCTAAATCAGTAACCTCCATCAGATCTGCTCCTTCAGCCCCCTCAGTCTCCTTCAGCTTCCTTCTCTCCATCACTTTCTTCTCCATCTCTATCCTCCGTCAGATCTGCTCCTTCAGCCCCCTTTAGTCTCCTTCAGCTTCCTTCTTTCCATCACTTTCTTCTCCATCTCTATCCTCCATCAGATCTGCTCCTTCAGCCCCCTCAATTTCCTTCAGATTCCTTCTCGCCATCACTTTCTTCTCCATCTCTATCCTCCGTCAGATCTGCTCCTTCTGCCCCCTCAGTCTCCTTCAGCTTCCTACTCTCCATCACTTTCATCTCTTTCTCTATCCTCCGTCAGATCTGCTCCCTCAGCCCCCTCAGTTTCCTTCAGCTTCCTTCTCTCCATCACTTTCGTCTCCATCTCTATCCTCCATCAGCTCTGTTCCTTCAGTCCTATCAGCCTCCCTCAGAGACAGAGCTGATAATCCAACTGAGAGTAAACAGAAACGATATGTACTGAATAAATTCACTAATGTGCGAAAGTCTTAGTCCCTCTGAGCAAATTCGGGAAACACGTTTAAAAAGGGGGACGATTCTGGACTGCAGGCAGGCCAGTCTAGCATTCGCACTCTCTGATTAGACAGCCATGCTGGTGTGATAGGTGCACATTACCAATCTATACTAAAGTAAGCATGAACCTCCCTGAAAAAGACGGCATCTAGAAGGCAGCATACATTGCTCCAGAATGTGTTCTGTGTTAATGCACACAGATGTGCAGTTTGCCCATTAACACCCCCCAGTACCAGGACAGATGCTGGATTTAGAACTTCATACCGGTAACAGTTCAGATGGTCCTTTTCTTTGGTGAGGAGAATGTATCATCCATTTCCATAAACAGTCTGAAAATAAAATAAAAAAATCAGAGGGATTCCTGATTCTGATTGGACCACAAAACACATTTCCACTGTGCATCAGCCCATTTCAGACGAGTTTGCATCCAAAGGAGTTGGAAGTGTTTCTGAATGTTGTGAACCTACGCTGTGTCCAGTACAGTTTCGATAAGAGATGGGAGGATCAATCAGGTATGAGACTGATCGTAACTATCCGATCAGGGATCAGACAGTATTTCTCTAACATGGCCGATTCTGAGAGCTGATCAGTGATGTAAAACATATGAGCCAATTCCAATTTCGGAATTGCTGTAGCCCAGCTAGCCCCCCTAGTCACAGTACCCTGCAGTTCTCTGATTAAGCACTAGACAGACATACAGAGCTTTTGGCTACAGGACTAAAACTGCAGGCCACTTACATGTGGACCGTCTGGCGGTTCTTTTACCATACCTGCCAAACTCATGACGTGAGTGTACTTGGATCCGGTTCTTATATAAGACGAAATCACATTCAAGAAAACACTGGTGAATCCCTGGATTTTCATGGAAACTGTGTACGTGGATTTTACGAAGAACTTGAATCCTGAGAATGGTTGGTGAATGACGTCCATTGCTTTTAAACTGGATACCTTTCTGGCATGTGACTGGAATCTCCTTTTATACCCAAGCATGACCATAACTATCATTTAAAATGTTCTGTAAACACTTCCCAATGTTTCTGGGCCTTCCATGCTACTTCCGAACTTTTTTGGAACGTGCTGAGAAGGGCAAATACAAAATAAGTACATATATTAAAAAAATAAAGAACTGAAAGATTTTAGGATAAGGCTTGAATTATCTTTGTACTAGGGGTCTATTTGAATTTCAAATACTGTTCCATTTTTATTTTATTAAGATTAGGTTTGTACATATTCATATTGTTATTGGAACCATCAAAAATGTACCCTAGAAATGTTTCCAATTATATCTATAGGTTCTTTAGATTCTTTTTTCTTCACAGTAAAAATTAATCAAACAATTAATCAGTTGTAGGTTCAAAAAATAATCAACCCAAGTTCAAAAGCTGCTCTGAAGTTTTGAGTGCAATGGAATTGCTTCAGCTCATTACTTTATGACTAGTTTGGCTTTGAATGCCATTCTGCAAGTTGATTTGACTATACAGTGTTTGTTATTTCAGCAAGTTTAAGGGTCACATGACTGATTAACATAAGCTGTTGTCTGGATTATTGGCTTCAGCTTGCTTGTTTAAGTTTAGGGAAGCATTGGCAGATTGATACCAGCATGACTTATCTTTTGAAATGGCTCCGAGCCGTGTCTATTTGCATTTTGTTTTACTTATCCTCATTGTCTTGTTTCTCCTCTTATTCAGTGAGCCAAGGCTGAGAATGCATTGAATTGGGTGTAGGAGGATTTCTACAATCCAACAACTCACAACAAAGTTTTCCTTCATGTGGTTAACTGGCATTTACAGCCAACAGCAATGTGGCTCAGCCATTAACCTTGGAATAGAAGAAAGATGCACACAATGGGAGGTAGACATGGGGAGGGGAGTGGGTGGAGACACAATGGGAGGTAGGCATGGGGAGGGGAGCAGGTGGACCACAATGGGAGGTAGGCATGGGGAGGGGATAGGGTGGAGACACAGTGGGAGGTAGGCATGGGGAGGGAAGTGGCTGGAGATGCAATGGGAGGTAGGCATGGGGAGGGGAGTGGGTGGAGACACAATGGGAGGCAGGCGTGGGGAGGGGAGCGGGTGGAGACACAATGGGAGGTAGGCATGGGGAGGGGAGTGGGTGGAGACACAATGGGAGGCAGGCGTGGGGAGGGGAGCGGGTGGAGACACAATGGGAGGTAGGCATGGGGAGGGGAGCAGGTGGAGACATAATGGGAGGTAGGCATGGGGAGGGGAGCAGGTGGAGACATAATGGGAGGTAGGCATGGGGAGGGGAGCAGGTGGAGACAAAATGGGAGGTAGGCATGGGGAGGGGAGCAGGTGGAAACACAATGGGAGGTAGGCATGGGAAGGGAAGTGGGTGGAGACACAATGGGAGGTAGGCATGGGGAGGGGAGCAAGTGGAGACAATGGGAGGTAGGCATGGGGAGGGGAGTGGATGGAGACACAGTTGAAGGTAGGCATGGGGAGGTGAGCGGGTGGAGATGCAATGGGAGGTAGGCATGGGGAGGGGAGCGGGTGGAGACACAGTGGAAGGTAGGCATGGGGAGGGGAGCGGTTGGAGACACAGTGGAAGGTAGGCATGGGGAGGGGAGCGTGTGGAGACACAGTGGAAGGTAGGCATGGGGAGGGGAGCGGGTGGAGATGCAATGGGAGGGAGGCATGGGGAGGGGAAGTGGGTGGAGACACAATGGGAGGTAGGTATAGGGAGGGGAGCAGGTTGAGACAATGGGAGGTAGGCATGGGGAGGAAAGTGGGTGGAGACACAGTTGAAGGTAGGCATGGGGAGGGGAGCAGGTGGAGACACAGTGAAAGGTAGGCATGGGGAGGGGAGCGGGTGGAGACACAATGGAAGGTAGGTATGGGGAGGGGAGCGGGTGGAGATGCAATGGGAGGTAGGCATGGGGAGGGGAGCAGGTGGAGACACAGTGGAAGGTAGGCATGGGGAGGGGAGCGGGTGGAGACACAATGGAAGGTAGGTATGGGGAGGGGAGTGGGAGGAGACACAGTGGGAGGTAGGCATGGGGAGGGGAGCGGGTGGAGACACAATGGGAGGTAGGCATGGGGAGGGGAGCGGGTGGAGACACAGTGGAAGGTAGGCATGGGGAGGGGAGCAGGTGGAGACACAGTGGAAGGTAGGCATGGGGAGGGGAGCAGGTGGAGACACAGTGGAAGGTAGGCATGGGGAGGGGAGCGGGTGGAGACGCAGTGGAAGGTAGGCATGGGGAGGGGAGCCATTACATAAGCTTCAGGTTATGTATATAGTGCATGGATGCTGATAGGAATGCTGTTCAGCTTCTGTGTATCTGTGTAGAGGAGCCTAATAATAAGTTTAAGGGTTTAGAAATCTGCACAAGTCATCTCTTTTAACCTCCCCGACAAAGACAGTGGAAGAAAATGAAGTTTGTAGCATTATGAATTTTGTTGTGACACTTTTTAGAAAGCAATGACACATGAAATAGAGTTTGCATGGTCCAATGGGGCTCTTCCTTGGCCTAATAGATCCCATTAGAGATAATAACACGGCCTGCTATCAATGGAGCGGGGCACGGTAGGTCACCTGATGTGTGACTCTGCATTGTCTTCATAGCATTTCTTTATTTGCAGCTCTTAAAGCGAGGGAGATGTGGTGTTTACGTTGAAGCTAGCGATGTTGTGCTAATTAGTAAGCTCCAGTTCAGCACAGTGGGCCATCTCCTTTATCAATGCTACATGATCCTTATAGATCAGTGTTCTGTCGGTTCTGTCGGTGACGTACAGGTTGAAGATTTTCAGAATTGTACACAGCCTATAGGTGTTCAGGCAAAGGGTCCACATTGGTAAACTGGTCTAGTTAGCTTCTTTAGTTCCTGCCAGTGAACTTTCTCATGAAAATAAAGGACGGGGGCGTGGTCATGTGTGAGTGACGTGTTTAAAATCGCATCCCATATTTGATCTGTTTCCGGGGGGCTGGGTCGGGGGGTCATTGTTTTGGGGAAAGTGTGATCAGTCACATGGGACAGACGTGTATATTCGACATTTACGGAAATACGGAACACATTTACGGACATTTACAGAAATACGGAACAAATTTATGAACATTTACGGAAATACAGAACAAATTTACAGACATTTACGGAAATACGGAACAAATTTACAGACATTTACGGAAATACGGAACACATTTACGGAAATACGGAACAAATTTCCGAACATTTACGGAAATACGGAACAAATTTACGGACATTTACAGAAATAGAGAACAAATTAACGGACATTTACGGAAATACGGAACAAATTTACGTACATTTACAGAAATACGGAACAAATTTACGGACATTTACATAAATACAGAACAAATTTACGGAAATACGGAACAAATTTACAGACATTTACAGAAATCCGGAAGAAATTTACGAACATTTACGGAAATACGGAAGAAATTTTACGGACATTTACAGAAATACAGAACAAATCGCGTCCCTATTGGTTTAATACGGGACACAACATTTAATTGCCAAATAAACAATGAATTCGTAGTTCACGGGACGGGTGGCAACCCTAAGTGTAACCCTAACGACTCATAGCGATTCATACAACAGCACGGAACCTAATTGTATTAGCGTTTAAGCATGAACCTTGTTTAATTCATTGGAATTCAATGATTTGCCATGTTATACGATTCCACGTTCCAAACCATAAGGGATCATATCATAGCTGATCTGTGAGAAGACATCTGTACTGGTATACAATTCTGTTTATTTAAGACAGCCTGCTTGTTACCTGGTATGTTAGCTTGTTGGCTACTTGCAATTGCACACATCACCTCCTCGCCCTTCAGAGACACAAATGTGAAAGTTCACCAAACTTGAAAAAAGCTAAATTCCCTTACCAAATTTCTTGGCAATTTTTTTTACGGTGAATTCCACTGAAATTAACCGTTTGAACCACTGAAACATTGAAATCGCGTATCTGGTATTTATTTAAACACATTTTAGACGTCCATGGATAACCATCGTTTACTGGCTTTGAACTTTTTTAAATGTTTGTTCCTGAAATGTAATTTTCCACAGTGACTTAATAGCTACATCCTAATACCTGGTGTAGCTTGGAACCTTAACATTTACTAGAAAAACCAGTATAGGCCAGCATGGCTGCTCAACATATCGCCGCTGTCCAAGGAAAAACAGGTACCTTTATTTAATTTGAATGGAAGTCAATGGAACCAGACGTCCTACAAGGCAGTTTTGAGACATTTCGGTTGGTCCATTCAACAAAAATGGAGATACATGTTTAAATGATAAATGTGAAAGCATGATATGTGTTTTGGCGTTTCGTCAGTCCTCACCTCTTTCTTTTCTGTCCCCTTTGTAGCTGTGGTGGTATTGGCTTTTGTCCTTTGCTGGCTTCCCTTCCACGTGGTCCGCTTCCTGATCTCCGCCTCGGCGGCTGCGGGTTCTCCCATTATGTCTCTGATCAGCCAGTACTGCAGCCTCATCTCCTTTGTGCTCTTTTACATCAGCGCTGCCATCAACCCCATCCTCTACAACATCATGTCAGAGAAATACAGGGCCGCTGTGTGCCGCCTGTTTGGAATTCAGGGCCGGCAGCGCAGGAGGGCATCCGTCACGAAGGCTGAAAGTTGCCCGGGACTCAACGAATCCACCGTCAGCCTGTGACCGCCAGGCACACAAATACCCTCATGCTTCTCATTCGGGGACGCAGGAAGGCATTCATAGCTAGCAGCACAAACGTAACACGATCAAGTGAGGGCAAAAAATAAGTGATAGAAAATGAAAACCCTTTGGATGGAAAATCTCAGTGAGGAATTCCCAGCAGTTAAGAACAGCTCCTGATCTGGTTAGCTAAGTTAGCTAGCTGACCGGGAGAACCACTATGCTCTTCGGTAGAAAGGTTATAGGCCTGATGTTAGCTTTCAGGACTTTCCTCTTACTTTGCCAGGAATAGCTGCTGAAGAGCTAACGTTATCTAGCTGATCTGGAAAATCACATGCAAGCTGTTCTGGCTGGGAACAGCTATTCGAAGATCCAATGGGCTAATTGCAGCTAGCTGTTCTGCTACGCCATCTCGTGCTAGGAATAGTTGTAGGGCTAATGTTGGTTCGCTGATGTGGAGGATCTTATTAGGAATTCTTGTTGGAATTCCTGGGGAATCAGAGCTGCTCTCTTTCACTAGGAAGGTTAGCGAACATTATTCACATTCTAGAGAATCACTCTGCCTTTTCTCATAAGGAATTGTTGTGGAGCTAGCTGTTCTGGAAGCAAGGATCACCGTGCTCCCTATCGTTAGGAATAGCTTGTTTATGGTCAATGTAAGCTTAATTGTTATAGAATAGATGTAGCAGCGCTAATATTAGCTAGGGGGGGTTTATGATTAGCTAGCTATGCCATCTCTCACTGGGGGCTAATTTAATAGCTAGTGTCATTGGGAACCAAACTGCTGGAAGTCAGTGTCAACCAAACGACGGAGATATCAGAATCTCTATTTCACCAAGTGAGTCGCACCTGTATGACATAGTAGCAGATCAGACAAGCACACAGACGAAGGGGAAAGTACAATAAAATACAAGTAGAAAAAAGAATAAAAAAGGGAAAAATAAAGACCTGGAAAGGAGCCGAAGGGATAAGGGAATATCAGAATATCAGATATGTATAGGATATCCTATACATATGCAAGTCTGAGTATACATATATTATAAAAACTATTATTTACAGAATATTACAGAATTATACGTACATTTGTGAAACTGAACATCTGTACAGATGTGCAAATACGCATTATGTTACAGAGGAGTTGCTGTACGTTTCAGTTTGGCTTTAAAGTCTAAAAGTGTGAGGTGACCACCATGGTTAATGAGCTACAGCTCCAGGGCCAAAAGCTGCTAGCATGTCTTGCTGGGCTGGTTTTGATGGCCTTGAGTCTTGTACCAGAGGGAAGTGGCTGGATGTGGTGATAAGAGGGGTCAGCTTTGCCAGCGCTGTTCATTATCCCGCTCTTGTCCTGAAGCGTTGGCAGATTACATGCAATGATCCGCTCTGCTGTCCTGATTAGCCGCTGGAGATGGAGGAACCAAACCAGATGGTTATGGATGATGTGAGGATGGACCTTTTGGTCAGTAGGGTCTGCAGCAGGTTGAATTTCTTCAGCTGTCACAAAACGATCATCCTTTGCTGTGTTTGTTGGCCTAGAACTGATATTAAGATATAAAGATAGATATTAAATCAAGCACACAAGTCAGTCCTACCTTAAAATCTGTAGAAACGGTAGAAAGTGGAGCTCTCAGCGGAACCATGCTTCCTGTGTCCCTGATCTCATTTCACCTTCTGTGACATAGCGAGCACAACAAGAACTCTCTACACTATGGATGCACCGGCGGTTGGAGCGAGAAACTGTTCTATTACAATCTTATCAGATGACTTTTAAACCCATTATATACTGAACACTGGAGGACGGCCTCTGGTCAAAGAGGAAGCAACAACCATCGAACCATCAAACTCAGAAGATCAGGGAGGATGGAAGAGGAGCATTGAGTTTTATTACCAGCCCTGTACAGATGAGATCGAGTGATGCCTTGAAGCTTCACTGATATCTGCTGTATATATATGTGTCTGGTAAAAGAAAGGAGATAGAGGGAATGAGAGAACATCAGTTGCCTTAAATTTCATTAAAAAAATCTGGAGGACAAAACGAGCACTGTAGATACAGCAGCATCCTCTCGCCCCTGATGAGGAGAAGCGAAGGTGCTGTGCTTCATGCTAACTGTGTGCCTCAAATATTAAATGTCATCTTGTAGCAAAGGATAGCCCAGCATGTATGTACGGGAGAACTGGGTTTCTTCACATAGGACATGGTTTTGGATCAGTAATCCTTTTTGATGCCAGCTGATAAATCTGGATGGTAGTTTGCCAATAGTTTGGCAAAAACTCTAGAGTGCTGTCCTGAGGTGGCCTGTGGAGGTTGACTCATCATCATCAGAATTATGTTCTTATATATTTGCATCCATGCTAATCCCCAGATTTGCCAGTGTGGATTTAGGACCATTGTTGTGGCCATGCTTGTCAGATTCAGGGCCATCATTGTGACCATGTTCATTCTGGATAGATTTGCTATTGTAGACTCAGGACCATCACTGCAGCGATATCATCAGATTCAGTAACATCATTACGGCCATGCTTATTCTGAACAGTTTACTAATCTAGATTCAGGACCACCATTGTGGCCATGCTCATCAGATCCAGGACCATTACTGCAGCTATGTTCGTCCTGTACAGATTTGCCAATGTAGATTCAGGACCATCATTGCCAAATGTGGTTGGTGTAGCTCAGCAGATAACACGACTACCCTCCGGAGAACCACCACCACCACATGTGGGAGACTAGGGTTCAATTCCTGGTCTAGGTGACTATGCTGTGCCTCACCAATAAGAGTCCTTGGGTAAGACTCCTAACACCACATTGGCCTACCTGTAATATGATTACCCTTGTAAGTTGCTCTGGATAAGAGCCTCAGCTAAATGCCATAAATGTAAATTGCGGCCATGCTGTTCTTGGACAGATTTGCTAATATAGATTAAGGACCATCATTGTGGCCATGCTTGCCAGATTCAGGACCATTATTGTTGCCATGTTAATCCTGGGCCGATTTACAAATGTTGATGTTAGCCAGCATTGTACCCATTCTTATTCTCAATAGATTTGCTAATGTAGATTCAGGACCATCATTGTGGCCATGCTCATCAGACTCAGGACCATTATTGTGACTCCAGAACATAACTGGGGCTATGCTAATTCTGGACAGGTTTGCTAAGGTAGTTTCAGGACCTTATTTTGCCCATGCTAATCCCAGACAGATTTGCTAATGTCGATTCAGGACCATAATTGTGGCCATGTCCATCACATTCCAGACCATAACTGGGGCTATGCTAATCCCAGACAGATTTACTAATGTCGATTCAGGATCTCATTGCAGCCATGCTAATGTAGATTCGGGACCATCACTGGGGCCATGTTCATCCTGCATAGATATGCTAATGTAGATTCAGAATAGTCAATCAATGCCTTTTTGGTATTGTAACCACGACCACAGCTCAGTTATCATTTGTCATTTAAAGATCCATTTTTACACTCAAAAAGTTCATTTCTAGATTTGTTTTATGTTTAAGAGAAACATTTATCCAGTTATTAGCACCCCCTAGTGGTGCCATTATGTTTTGCTTTGGTTGTTAACCAAACTATGAATGGAGACTCACACGCAGTTTATTAGGTGGAATAAAAACTGTCCACCACCCAAATAATAATTGCTCACTGATGGTCCTGTGGTGGTCCTAAGCATTAATAAATGGGGAAGCAAATGATAAACGAAAAACAGAGAGACAACACATGCAATATCTAATGGTAGGCACAATTGTCTATATAAGTAGAATACAGGAGGAAATATTATAGACCTACGGTCAGGCCCCACAAGTGTTACAATGCCAGGTCAAGGGACTTTGTTGTTGCCATTGAAATGAGGTGAATTAAAAGAACTGGAGGAGAAATAATAATTCAGACCTTATAAAGATATCTTGCATTAAAAGCACAAATTCTCCCAGTGTATATTCAGCACAGCACATTTATATGGCTAACTGGTCTTTATCAAACAAAACCAAACACTGATATTAACAAGAGATGTGCGTCCTACTGAAGAAATGCTGTTCTCCTATGTGACTGAGTGAACATATATGTCAGTAACGTGTACATGTGTGTAAAACAGATGCTCAGGGCTCCTGTCATGCATATAGAGACATCAACAGCAACAAGGCTTTATTTGTTCTCTCTGATAACCAGAAGTTGAAGCCTTGGACTCCGCATGGCAAAACAGCTACCGCTTACAGTCCAATTGATGTGTGGCAAGAAAAGCATACGCTCTGAAGTCTGTGTCCTTGAAACTGTGTTCATTTGTGCTGTATGAAACCAGTGAAATCACTGCAGATGTTGGTGTTGAGCCAGACAGTGTTGTTAAATGTAAATACTGAGCTATTTGTTTGTAATTCTGTATATAATAATGTATATAAGTTATGACTTGTAAATAGATGTGTGGTATAATCAGCATTTCTGTGATTTTTAGGCATTTGTTGAAAACGCTGGGCTGCTGAATGCTTGTAGTTAAACTCATTTAACTACATGCCTTCGGCCTAATAAATCAAATTCTGGAAACGACACTTTTGGCTGGTTTCTTTTGGAACAGGGCTGCCCAGTAATGCATGTTATGGGAAACTGTGGAACTTTGCAATGGATAATAATTAATACAGCTAATATACAGCTAATTACAAAGATGTGGATGATGAATGATTGGACAGAGCGAAAGAAGCTAAGCGCTAATATGTGATATTGGCTAGACTAAAGGAATACAGACCGAGCCGGTCCTGACCAATGTGATGCCCTAGGCAATAGCAGCTAAGTCACATTATGGAATATCACACTAAACACTAACAGGAGTATATAACACCCAACATTCATATACAGAACATGTACTCAGTGAGCACTTCTCTCGCATCACGCTGCTGTTTGCTGAACTTATCAAACACAATGAATGAAGGGAAACTGAATATCTAAAGTCATACATCGGTTACACTGAAAGAAACTGTTTAGTTCACTGTTATAAGCATGGCTAACACTGGCTAGCTAACTAGGCTAAGATGGCAGTGAATGTTTCCCTCAGGCTGCACGCTTACCAGGAAAAGTGTATTGCTCAGAATGATGAAGTCATTTCTCCAAACACTTTAACAGTCTTTCCAGCTTATCCTAACAGATTTAAGGTGGGAGTAACTGAGGCTAACTCTTGCTAGCTAGCTAGCTGTTTATTATATTAGCAAACATTACTAAGCTAGCTAACTTTGCCCCGAGCATCTAAATATAACTATTACCATACAATACTATTCATTCATCATATCCGTTATAGCTGTCTTCCTGCCGTCTTCCTCTCTATTTCTGCTTTCCCTCAACTGGGCTCCAGAGGGCTTCAGCATTTTCCACATACTGACTGGCAGCTACTTTGTTGTTAGCTGATCTTTGTGTTTAACGTTAATCGCATTTCCACTTGATCATTTTTAATTATTTCTCTACGTCCTGTTAAAGTAACGTTTTGGAGGTTCTCTCCCCAGTTGGACTTTCCCGGTCCCTTTGACTCTGCTTTGTTTGTGGTGCCGGCAGTATTAGCATAACTGGCTAATAGCCACAACCTTTATCTTTCTGCATCTTCCCTCCAACAGCATTACAATTCCACACTTCCTTCTGGGTGCAACTATTCCTTTGACCACGAGGGTATAAAACGGGGGTTTGGTAGGGCTTGATGGTTGCTTGGTGGTTCATTGGCCCAATACTGGACGCCCTGACACTGAGCATGCAATAATGTCTATTAAATATAATATTAACTGCGGGCTTTCACTGCCAGGCCACCACTGTAATCAGGAATTTGTTTTAATGACTTGATAAAATTAAAAGCCAAAAAAAAAGAAGAAGTCGGCCCAGGTCTCAGTGTCAGAAATCAAATATATTAGAGATTATTAAACAACTCTACATGCTTCAAGCAGGTAGCACCATGCTAACTGGTGTACTGTCATCTTCCATCACATTGTAGCTACATCCAGTGCTAAAACTAAAGAACTAAGATCAAAACGGTGAAGGGAAGCATACTGATACGTTTATGGCCAGTTTGATGATGTTTCACACTGACATTGAATTGCAGTGACAGTTTCCAGCCTTTTATCCTCAGCTGGCAGAGCAGCTCTGCTGAGGTCACAGAACATGGCAGTACAGAGTGAGGGAGAGGTGACGGTGAAATGACTGGTGGTAAATCAGTGTTGTGTCCTGAGGACTGAGGTAAAGCTGTAAAAGCTGTTTCCACTCCTACTCTGACTCAGCATGTAGCAGTGGTGGTGTCACACCTCCAGAAGCTGTTATAATAATAATAATAAATTGTGTTAGTTAAACAGACAGACAATTCACAAAACAAAACTCTCAGTGTTTGTCCTACAATGATGGAAGCTGGATGGTCCATCTGGATGGTAAACCCTGCAAGCTATCCATCTTGGATAACATGCAAACATGTGACTAGTTTGACTAAATATAGTTTCAGTCTTGTACTCCTAAAATAGGGAATGATAATAAAAGAAGGGAAGCAAATAAAAGGCATTTTGCTTTTTGAGGAACTACTATCATTATTCTATAATCAGAAACGTGTGCAAAATATTCTGTTTAAACTATTAGGCCCTGGAAAGAATCCAGTCACATATGAACTCCATAAAAGGAATCTATAATCTACAATATGCACAGGGTATATAATATAATCAGAAGTATAGTGTATTTAGGAATGCAATAAAATGCTCAAATGCACCAATATTCACAGGTATATTATGATAAAACAGACAATGATTTCAAATAAATGAATATTAATATATGTCTTTAATATTTGTGTTTATATTGTCTTTAAAAAAACCTTTAAAAGACACTGCTTTTCACATGTAGTTGGTGTGGGGCAACGGATAGCTACACTTTTCAGTAATCTACCGCAACATGTGGGAGACTAGGGTTGGATTCCTGGTCTGGGTGACTATGCTGTGCTACGCCAATAAGAGTCCCTGGGCAAGACTCCTAACACTACACTGGCCTCCCTGTGATATGATTAACCTTGCAAGTCGCTCTGGATAAGAGCGTCAGATAAATGCCCTAATATTCACACATATAATGTATTTTATGTACACCAATACTCACATGTATGGTGTGTGTGTTATAAACACCCTAACATACATACCATAAACTAATAATATCGACATATACAATACATCACAACAGCGATAATACAATAACATCCTGTACATAAACAGTGTCAGTGTTTGTTATGAACCTACGGATTCTGTTGGCTCCACCCAATAGGGTAGCTAACTAAAGGGCAAGGTGAGGGTCAGGAGGTATAATCAACTGGATGATAACCAGGTGTGACAACCATCAGGCTCCTGCAGATAGCACTACATGAAGATGATGGGGCTAGAAATACCTGTGGGGTGAGAGTGACGGGATCCATAGATTGGGAAGAGGTGCTACAGTGCAGGGAATGTCTCGTCCATGTGTGGTAAACGCTCCAGAGCAGATGTTAATGATTGGCTAAAAGGAGTGACTGAGCATGTGGGCTTGGCCAAAGACCATAGTGTGAAGGAAGTAGCTGAATCTGCAGGTGTATGGAAGCGTACCCTCATATGGTTCTACCAGCAGTGGGAAAATCCCAGTCTACAGGGAATTCTCCTCGGAATTGTGCCAGGATAGGCATCTGCAAAATCTGGACCAACTGACCAACTCTTTGATGTAAGAGTGTCTGAACACTGAGGTGGCTACATCCAGAAACTTGTCCAGTCTATGCCAAATCCAGTCACAACTGTTACTGGCACTCGTGGTGGTATCACACACTGCCAGGTACATTTCAGTCACGGGTGAGCTCAGTTAGAATCAGATGAACTTCTCTGAAGGTCTCGAATATCCTGAGGCTTCTGAATCATTCTTGCTCTGAATTCCGGTCATGCGGATTAGACCTGAACTCTGACCCTCTTTCAGACACACAGCCAGACAGAGCGCTGCCGTCTTCCGTCTTCTTCTCAAAGTCCTTGAATACGTTTGACTTTTATTGCTGCTGTATCTTTCTTTTAATGACTAGCACTATAAACCCTGAGACATAAAGCCATGTCAGATATAACTCACCTCAGCCTCAGTTCAGGTTCAGCCCTAAAACCTCGTTAATCTTGCCCCATTACCGCCTCAGAAGGTCCACACCTGACCTAAGGTCACCCCTCACGTGCGCCACGAGATCCTGCTCATTTAAAAGAGCTCCGGTAATCAGCAGTGTGTGAAAACGGGTGAGTAAAGCAGGAAATGTCTCGGTCGCTTCGGGACCTGCAAGTGGGAGCTGAGGAGGAGCAGGTGCCAGCTATGAGTTATCACAGATCAACAAAGCACACAAGTGTAAAGCCCAGAGGGCAGAAAGTCTCAGCTTCACCAGGAATATCTATTAGAGGAACGAGAGCTCAAGCATGCTCTCTGTAATGAAATGGCTAAGATGTAAACAGAGTCATTCAGGTGATAGGAACCAGACGTCCATCTCTAAAACTTAAACGCTATACAGACATAGCAGCGCGCAAAAGGAGCCAGCAGACCGAAATGAAACTTGGGGAGCAGGTTGGACATCATGAGACATGCGAATGATTCATGTTACATGCTCGGCCGTCCATGTGACGTAGGCAGGGAGACGCGCTTTCGCTGTACCTGATTAACCCAACAGCCCCGATTACAGACAGTCAGCGAGCAGTGATGCCCTCCATGGGTCAACCTGCCAGCACCATTGGCAGACGTCTACTCAGACCGTTACGAGGACTGCCCTTAGAAACACGTCAACAACGCCAAAGACTGCAGTGGTGTCGTGCCAGACTGTCATGGAGGGACACCGAATCTTCAGTGACGAGTCCCGCATTTATCTTAGTGGAGACGACCAACAAATCCGTGTGTGGAGGCACCATAGTCAACACCAAGATGAATGGTTTGCTGCCACGCGTCACTCGTCCAGAAGGCCTGGTGTCACTCCACCGCCTTCTGAGATCAGCTGAGAAGCAGTCACTGCTGAATATGCTGTCTTATGGTAACAGGCTTCTGAAACTATAGAGAGCCCCAGGAAAGTCAAATTTGCTGTGGTATGATTGAAGGCAGAGCTTGGCTTAGATTGTGATGATTCGACTGGCCTTCAAATGTGGCTTGATGAGTAATATGTTCCCATCTGACTGGGTAGGCCCATGAGAACTCCACCCTGAGTATGATCCCACTTCCATGCTAATTGGTGTACTAATAAATGGAGGTAGATGGAGTACAAATGGAGGTACAAAAAACCTTCTGAGGTCTAGATGTCCATGTCCTCACTAAATCTGGCCCAACTGCTCAGCTCTTTGATGCAAGAGTGTCTTAGCACTGATGAGGCCTACAGACTGTCCAGTACATGTCAAATCCAGTCACAGCTGTTACTGGTGCTTGTGGAGATAGTACATGCTATTAGGTACGATTCAGTTACAGATGACTCAAGAAAATGTAAACTAGCAAGAATGAACCAATTTACATTATGTAACACAAATAATGCATCAAAAACCATAAACATATAATAAAAACATAGTAAAATAGTAATAGCAATAGGTAAAAGCAAAAACATTGAAACACAACAATATTAAATAGGAGCTAATTTAATGTTAAAACGAATAAAACAGTTTATAAGATCCAGTATGTGCATATATATGTATAATTGTGTGTGTAAATATATATATATATATATACACACACACACACACACACATGTACAGGGGTTGGACAATGAAACTGAAATCCTCCACCACAATCCTCAGCACTGGCTCCCCTCAGGGCTGTGTGTTGAGCCCCCTCTTGTTCACGCTGCTCACATATGACTGCTCACCCATCCACCCAGGCTGTCATATTGTGAAGTTTGCGGATGACACGGCAGTGGTCGGATGCATCACAAACAGTGATGAGTCTGGCTACAGGCAGGAGGTAGAACACCTGGAGGGCTGGTGCAGAAAGAACAACCTCTGCATCAACGTAAAGAAGACAAAGGAGATGATTGTGGACTTCAGAAGGGGCAGACATGCCCACCTCCCCCTGCATGTCGGAGGGTCTGCGGTGGAAGTGGTCTCCAGCTACAGGTACTTGGGTGTTCACCTGAGCAACAACACTTCCAGCCTAGTCAGGAAGGCACACCAGCGGCTCTACTTTCTCAGGCGGTTGAGGCGGGCTGGGCTCGGGAGCTCGGTCCCATCTCCTTCTACAGATGTGTGGTGGAGAGCGTTCTATGCTCCAGCATCAACGTGTGGCACGGAAGCTGCTCTGCTGCAGACAGGAAAGCTCTGCAGAGGGTGGTGAAGGCTGCACAGAGGTCTGTCGGAGTCAGCCTCCCCACCACCACGGATATCTACACCTCCAGATGCAGGAAGAGGGCCACCTGCATCATGAAGGACCCCACTCATCCAGCACACTCACTTTTTGTCCCGCTCCCCTCAGGCAGGAGGCTGCGGAGCATTAAGTGTAAAACGAACAGACTGAGGAACAGCTTCATTCCAGAAGCTGTAAGACTTTTAAACGCCACTTAGTGGAACCACTGCACCGACACTTTGAGGACACTAGTCACTTTAAATACACTCTGCTGCTACCTTCTCCATTTCCTGCTGCTCTTTCTCTCTGTATTTTATTTTATTTTTATTTTATTTTATTTTCATTTTTACATATATTTTTTATATATTTATGTATATTTTATTTATTTAAGTACTGCTGTCTGGGTAAAACTGGGTCCTTGGGTACCACAATTTGGTTCCACCCCATGTACCACATGTGATGCGAATGACAATAAAGTCTCCTTGAATTCTTGAAACACCTGTCATTTTAGTGTGGGAGGTCTCATGGCTAAATTGGACCAGCCTGGTGGCCAATCTTCATTAACTGCACATTGTACCAGTAAGAGTGTGAAGGTTCAGTTAGCAGGTAAGAGCACAGTTCTGCTCAAAATACTGCAATGCACACAGCATTATGGGTGACATACCAGAGTTCAAAAGAGGACAGATTGTTGGTGCACGTCTTGCTGGCGCATCTGTGACCAAGACAGCAAGTCTTTGTGATGTATCAAGAGCCACGGTATCCAGGGTAATGTCAGCATACCACCAAGAAGGACGAACCACATTCAACAGGATTAACTGTGGACACAAGAGGAAGCTGTCTGAAAGGGATGTTCGGGTGCTAACCCGGATTGTATCCAAAAAACATAAAACCACGGCTGCCCAAATAACGCTGTATTGGCCGCAAAAGGAGGCCCTACACCATACTAATAAATGATTGTGGTCTAAAACCAGGTGTTTCAGTTTCATTGTCCAACCCCTGTATATGTACACATATATACTGTACATATAGATATATATATATATATACACACACACACACACACATATACATATGTATATACACACACATATATATATATATATGTATATATACATACATACATACGCTACAGTTCCACTGCTTAGTTACGTAATTGAACTGCTCAGCACGTCACTGTACACGACTTGGTGGAGAAAGTGATAAATAAAATTAAAGTGGCTCCAAAGAAGCTCTGAATGTGGCTCAGCCTTGAACGACCGAAGGAAAACAGATGGGTGGACCTCAGAAGTCCAGTAAACTGCAGCAGGCTGAGAGAGGTCAGGGAGAATGGCACATAGATTCTGGAAGAATGAGCGGCCCAGTGCAGCTGCCCTGACCGACCCTCACCTTTCAAACACGAGAGAAAGCGAGATCTGATTCAGGAAGAAGCTCCGGGCTGCAGAGCAGAGGGTAAAACACGCAGTCAGGCATTATTAGAGTACTGATTATTACTCAGCTCAGAGCTCGGGCATGAGGAGTTCACAGACCTGCAGGACGCGGGAGGATCTACGTGTAGGATCCAGGTGTAACTGCCCTGACCAGGCCTTTCTTCGGCTCTGCCTGTTTCTCTTTTTGTTTTCCATCCCCGTCCTGCCATGTGCTTCTGTTTCTGTTCGCTTGCTCCTCCTTAGCTCCGCCCCTCTTGCCTTTCCCCTCATTGAGGTCATTAGTTTAAACTGAACTCCAGCACAGGCTTTACCTTTTTAATTGTTTTGCATACAGTGTAGACTTGATTAATCAGTTAACACACAGATTAATAGTGTTCAGGTTACACCCTTATGATTAATCGGTTACTAATCATCTAGCACACGTTAGATGCAAACTGCTGTTCAGTTAAAATGATGGAACACAGGTTTACCTTACAATGAACTGTTAGCATGCGGTTTAGGCCTTGCTGTTAATGAGTTAGCACACTTGCACCTTATGATTAATCAGTTAGCACAGAGGTTTAGGCTCACCAGACAAGTCACATTAGTGCTCCATAAGCACCAATAACAGCTGGGGGTTCGATTGGGCATGTACTGGACTAGCTTCTGGATTTAGGCCAATGTTCAGACACTCAAGTTGTGCAGATTTGGTGGAAGCCTTCTCTGGCACAATTCAGAGGAGCGTTTCCTGTAGACTGGGATTTTAGCCACTGCTGGTAGACCCGAACAACCGTACGCTTCCACACACCTACAGACTCGGCTACTTCCTTCACACCACGGTCTTTGGTGCACCATCTGCAGGAGCCTGAAGTCACTACCACCTTAAACATGCAAGGTGAGTCCATTTTTGCCCGGCCATTATATCTCTCAGGTAATGAGTTAGCATATGTTTTGATCTTGTCAAATTATTAATGACATCATTTCATCATTAACGTCATCACTACGACTAGATCAGCGTAATTAGATACTCTACTGATGTTACTATGAACAATTTTGAAATGTAGTTTTCACCAGAGGAGGATGATGGGTCACCCCGTGTGAGTCTGGTTCCTGCTGAGGTGTCTTCCTTCAGCTTGAGGGAGTTTTTCTTGGCCACTGTAGCAGTCAGCTTGCTCCCCGGGGGCTTCTTTCTTTTCTCTCCTTAATGAATTAGTCTTACTGAGTTTCTGTAAAGCCGCTTTGAGACATCAGTTGTAAAAAGAACTATATAAATGAATCTGATTTGATTCTTGAGTCCAAGAATAAATCCAGAAGTCAGAAAAAATTAAAACATTTATTGAGTATAAATATATTACATATACGCTACAGTTACAGTAAAATCTTACATAGGGTAGTATCTGCAAAAAACATCTATACATTAAAATCGATATGGCAGTTTCTTTTAATATAATGCATATGAAACCGTCTGACATTTACAATACAGGAAAGAAGTTTTGATTCTTAAAAACCATGACAATCTTGGAATGTTCTTTTTCTGTTTAAAGCTGTGAGGTAAAAAAACAACACTTCTTTTTCGGGAAAATAACTGAATACATTTTGTGGTTCTGTACATTTATCCGCCATCGCTACTGGGAGCAATTCAGTCTCCAAATGTTTCTCATACTTTCATACTCAAAATGAGAGGGGAAAAAAAAAAAAGAGTCTAAACAAAGATAAATCAGCATAACAATATAAAACGTATGATCGGCTCGTAAAAGTTTCTCAATAGCTCAAACCGCAAAAAAAAAAAGAAAAAAGAAAAAAAGCAATAAAAAAATCAAAATCAAAATAAAAAAGCACTTGGGCTATTTGTCGTCCGTCTTTCGGCTAAAAACTCATACTGACACTGACTCACCGTCTCACTGGATATGATCTACGCTGTTAAACATGTATACTGCGCTGATAATCCCGACTGGAATACACTTTTACTATCTACGCAACACGATTCATGCTAAACCTCCTAATGCTCTGTTTACAAAGTGCTTTGTGTGTTAGTTGTCTATAAACTCTCTCTATATAGAACTCCTTAGCAAAAATACTGGATAAAACTCGCTACGGCACTAATGAGGCCTGGAAAAGAACAAACGAAAATAAAATCAAAAATTATAATAATAATTTCCCTTAAAATAAAAACATACTGATTGACCTTTCAGTGTGAAACAACATGATACTCATTTTTTTTAAACAAATAAATGGCACAATTTTATTAATGAAAACAAAAAAAGCATAATCACAGGTCAAAGTAGCCTTTTTCCCTCCTGTATCTCCTTTTCTGTTCAAGAATACGAATGCTCTAGTGTCACAGAACCCTTTACATATACGCAAACCGAGTACTAAAAGCCATAAAGTGGACTTAAAGCCTCTGCTTTGGCAAAAACATGAAACAAGTGTTTAATGCTATTTAGCGACGTAGGTTATTATGCGCAACCGATCCTGCTACGAATCTCGAGGATGAAGAAATCGCCTTTCAGAAGGGAGGCGTTTGGTTAAAAGGCAAACTGAAAATGCTACATGTTCCCAATCGCTGCAAAACAAAGACTGCTGGTGTTAGAAACGCTGGACTAAAGTGGAAATCTAGAACACATTCGCAATCGCACCAAAGTTACACAACCGGAAAACCAAAAAATTTTTTTTAATTTTAAAAAAAGGAAAGAAAAGAAAAACATGCTACAAGAGAGAAAAAACGAAATTAGTACATACCTACACTCGTCTTTTACATTTCTTAAAAATAAATAAATGAAGATTGCACTGTAATTGGCATGTTTAAAGTACTGGTTGCAATATATATAGTATAAATAAACCTAAGAAGTCGACTGATACCGTACTTTCCCATTAACTTTGGCAAAAGTATTTCTGAGCTAGTAAACGATTTTTGCTTACGGACACAAAGGCACAGCTTAGGCGACGAGAGACATTAAAAATAATATTGCATAAAAGCATAATAAATCGCTAGAAAGAGGCCGCGGCGATGGTTTTTTTTTCCGTTGCTGTTTTGCTTTACATACATATAGAACTTCTTCTGATTCGAGCGTCCGCAACACAGAACAGAAACATGAGAGTACTTATTTCTTCACCTCTAGAAAGTTCATGTCCCTGAGGTACAATACAGGCTTGTCAATCAGGGGGCAAAGGGGTGGGGCTCTTTCTCAGAATCACTAAAACCACACCCCCTCGTGCCCTCTTGCTCTTTTTTTTTTTTTTTGTAAAGAAAAACAAAAAGGATAAACAATAATAATAGAGTCTCTTTGGATCACATGATCTGCTGGTTTTGTACCTTGTCTTGGCTGTTGATGCATTGCATGTGCCCTCTTTGTTTAATCCCGGGGTGTTTTGGCATGTCCTCGGTTCTCGGCTGTCTGTTGTCATGAAAAGCACCGTTTGTTTTTTTTAATGCACTTTCACCTGGCGTTTTCACACGGAAAAGAAGGGAGGAGAGGTCAGAGAAAGCGAAAGGCGGAGCAATAACAAAAGGCATTGAGAAGGTTTCTGAGGCTGTGAGGTCGTTAAAAGTTTCACAGAGTGATTTGATAACGTTTTTGTTTCTTCTCCGTTTTCACCGTGCACCGGCAGAGCCCCTCCGAGGACCTTCGAGGCCATTTCGTCATTTTGCGACCGCCGCCATGCCTGTGTAAGTAATTCTGGGTCTGAGCTGTTTGTCTCAGGGTGTGGTAAACAAAAATGCTCCAAAGCTGATGCGCTTTGTCCTGCCTCCCTGAGTTTATGGTTCGCCTCTAATCTGAAATAATTGCCTTTAAACTTTCTAAGCCTCGCAGTAAAGGTCTTCTTACGTGGCCAGTCAGGACTGGTGTCTCAGAGGAACAAGCTGAAGGCCTTACACATTAATCTACCAACATAGTGGAAGTGACAGAGGCATCAACCAATCACACTTTGATTCAGAACGAGACCAAAAAGTATGTTCATCCACCAGAGGTTAGCACCAGGATGCTATTAGGAACCACTTAATGCTGAATGGGTGGAGCTAAACTGCTGTAGGCTACATTGGTGGCGCTAAACTGCTCTAGCCCTAACCCTAACCCTAGGCTAAATAGGTGGGGCTACACTGCTGTGGGTGGAATGGGTGCGGCTAAACTGCTGAAGGCTAAATGGGTGGAGCTAAAAGGTTGTAGGGTAAGTGGGTGGAGCTAAACAGCTGTAGGCTGAATGGATGGGGCTAAACTGCTTAAGACTGAAAGGGTGGGGCTAAACTGGTATAGGCTAAACGGCTGAATGTTGAACAGGTGAGGCTAAACTGTTGTAGGCTGACCAGGTGGAGCTAAACTGCTGTTGGATGAGTCAGTGGGGCTAAACTGCTGAAGGCTGCATGGGTGGGGCTAAACTGCTGTAGACCAAAGAGGTGGCGTTTGACTGCTGTAGGCTGAACAAGTGGAGATATACTGCTGCAGGCTGAATGGGCGGGGCTAAACTGCTGTAGACTAAACAGGTGGGGTTAAATGACTGTATGCTAAACAGGTGGAGCTACACTGCTGTAGGCTGAACAGGTGGAGCTAAACTACTGTAGGATGAGTCAGTGGGGCTAAAATTGCTGAAGGCTGCATGGGTGGGGCTAAACTGCTGTAGACTAAACAGGTGGGGTTAAACTACAGTATGCTAAACAGGTGGAGCTAAACTGCTGAATGTCAAATGGGTGGGGCTGAATTGCTACAGGCTAAATGAGTGAAGCTAAACTGCAGAAGAGTGAATGGGCAGGGCTAATCTGCTGTAGGCTAAACGGGTGGGGCTAAAATTGCTGAAGGCTGAACGGGCAGGGCCAATCTGCTGAAGGGTGAAAAGGAAGGCTTACAGTAGACAAGCATGCTAACATGCTAAACACATCAGCTTTGGAATCCGTCTGTTTACCACACGATGAGTTCAAAAGTGTCATTAGTGTTACCCACGGAGACACGACTGGCTAAAACGCAGGGCTACGCTAACAGTGAACGAACGAAACAACCATAGGGGTCCATTACTGACCACAGATCCGAAAAAATAAAAGCACCATTAACTGTAAGTTAACACAAGCTCCAGAAAAGACGTCTAGGTCGTTTATATTATATAACCTCTATAGAATCTTATAGATTTTCATACACACACACACACACAGGTGCATATAATGTGTGTACATGCATATATATATATATATATATATATATATATATATACATACATACACACACACACATCCATACACACAGTATATATTCAGAATAGCAGCATCACTTAAACCACACATGGATTGCAACTAGCTCTGGCCTCTCGACGCAGGGTCTCTTAGACCAGCCGCTTGATTGAAATGTGATTTAGTGTTCACGCAGACAGCTGTTAACTACTAGCTTTTTAAAAAACGAAAGAGGAAAAAAAAATGAATCAAGAATAAAGCAAATATCTGAGATTACCATGACGTGTATTATATCAAAGCTATAATGCCGTTAATGTTTTTTACGTCTGTGAAATAGATCTGAAGAATTAGGGCTTCTGAAAAGAACAACAGAAACGATAATGAACACAGAAAACATAAACACTGAACAAGGAATAAGGCCATCAGGGAAAAATAACACCTTCTTATACAACGTAAATGTACAGAGATACGACAAAAATGCACAAACGGCTGATCATGTGACTTTGCTTCTGTATTTTTTTTCTCTTTTCATTTTTTTCTTTTTTTTTTTTTTGCCCTCCTCGAAAGGTGCAGCCCAAAAAAACCACATAATCAGGAAAATCCATACATACCAGCAAAGAGAGACAGAGAGACAACCAGAGAGAGAGACCGCCCATTAAAAGTCGGGGTGGTTTCTCGTTTAGTGTTTGTAATATGGATGAGTATGTTTTCTTTGTCGGTTTGCGATAACTGACCTCATCAACTCTAGAAAGGCTTGTAGTATCTGGTAGAGCGGTCCCAGAAGTCATTTTCATTTTACATGCTGAATTAAACCACAACAGAGAAGAATTTTTGAAAGAAAAAAAGAAAAAGTCATTAATCCAAGAGCGCCGGCACTGGAACTAGACACCAGAGGCTTCATAAACCTCAGATAACACTGGGTTTAGAGGAGGACTTCATAAAGCCACCGTGCTGCTGCTGTTTAGTTATCTTATGAATCCGACACTAAAGTGTTTGCCAGCTATTCCCAGATATTTGTACTGCCTACAGAATAAGCCCTGCCAAAATATCAGGGACACATAATGTAGCACTGCCCTCAAAACAATGACAGGACTCATTTAGTAAAAGGCGGGAATCAGCAAATATCGCATCTCAGCTTCTAGAAGCGACCAAATGCCTTTCTACTGCTGAAGCCAACATCACAGACTTCTAGTATATGAAACTATCACTGCAAAAATGATAATAAAAAAAAAAACAAAAATAAAAAACCTCATTAGAATATGGCAGCTGTGCTTTACATTGTATGAAAATGTGAAATTTAGTCATTTAGTCAAAAATCACCTGCCATTTTTCCTCTTTACTAACCAAGATGAAAAATTCAGAAGGTGTTTTCCTTCTCCTGTAAGGTTGCTATAACAACACAGTCAACGTTCATAAGAACTGCGCATTATGTTGCTGTCCTTTGATCATTGTCACATGACACAGATGTCAACAGCTGGCAACAGCAACCTTTATGACAGATGATGTCCAAATGTAATACGTGTTTATAGAGGTGTGGCAGGCTGGGTAAGCGGTCATAGATTGTTTATGAGGACTCTGTAGCTATAGGAACACTGATCTACCGGACCACTGTTACCCTAGAGCCAAATCAGGTTCATTTAGGGGTAAACAGTATCACACACGTTATATACGCGATATAACGAGCGGTTATAACGCCTCCTTCCCAACATACCTCCTGTATATAACCCAGGGCCCGACTGGTAACGCATGACCACTAAATTTACCAGGTACTGCTGAGACGTATCAGTGTACAGGTTTCTAGTGGACGTATTACAGCATAACAGAAGGGACCTGGATAAAATACCAAACAATATCATCACTGTCCAACGAAAACCATCATTAGAGAATATGGCAGCTGTCATTCATGTTGATTGGTCAAAAACCACATGACATATTCCACTTTACTTTAACGTGCATTTGAAGTTCAGACAGTGTAAATACGAGCTCATAATAACAGAAACCAGGACTACTGCAGTGACAACCACAGCAGTGAAGCACCAATACCCAATAAAGCCATCACAGTACGGTTTTACAT
>JAMWET010005045.1:87500-120000 GCA_024036415.1 Prochilodus magdalenae | reverse complement strand
GTGTCCAGTGAGAGGAAGCACAAGGCTGGTGTTTCTAATAAAGTGGCCAGTGAGAGGAAGTGCAAGGTGGGTGTTTCTAATAAAGTGGCCAGTGAGAGGATACACAAGGTAGGTGTTTCTGATAAAGTGGCCAGTCAGTGGAAGAACAAGGTAGGTGTTTCTAATAAAGTGGCCAGTGAGAGGAAGCACAAGGCTGGTGTTTCTAATAAAGTGGCCAGTGAGAGGAAGCACAAGGTAGGCGTTTCTAATAAAGTGGCCAGTGAGGGGAAGCACAAGGCTGGTGTTTCTAATAAAGTGGCCAGTGAGAGGAAGCACAAGGTAGGTGTTTCTAATAAAGTGGCCAGTGAGCGGAAGCACAAGGCTGGTGTTTCTAATAAAGTGGCCAGTGAGGGGAAGCACAAGGCTGGTGTTTCTAATAAAGTGGCCAGTGAGAGGAAGCACAAGGTAGGTGTTTCTAATAAAGTGGCCAGTGAGGGGAAGCACAAGGCTGGTGTTTCTAATAAAGTGGCCAGTGAGAGGAAGCACAAGGCTGGTGTTTCTAATAAAGTGGCCAGTGAGGGGAAGCACAAGGCTGGTGTTTCTAATAAAGTGGCCAGTGAGAGGAAGCACAAGGCTGGTGTTTCTAATAAAGTGGCCAGTGAGGGGAAGCACAAGGCTGGTGTTTCTAATAAAGTGGCCAGTGAGGGGAAGCACAAGGCTGGTGTTTCTAATAAAGTGGCCAGTGAGAGGAAGCACAAGGTAGGTGTTTCTAATAAAGTGGCCAGTAAGAGGAAGCACAAGGCTGGTGTTTCTAATAAAGTGGCCAGTGAGAGGAAGTGCAAGGTTGGTGTTTCTGATAAAGTGGCCAGTAAGAGGAAGCACAAGGTAGGTGTTTCTGATAAAGTGGCCAGTCAGTGGAAGAACAAGGTAGGTGTTTCTAATAAAGTGGCCAGTGAGAGGAAGCGGAAGGTTGGTGTTTCTGATAAAGTGGCCAGTAAGAGGAAGCACAAGGTAGGTGTTTCTAATAAAGTGGCCAGTGAGAGGAAGCGGAAGGTAGGCGTTTCTAATAAAGTGGCCAGTGAGAGGATACACGAGGTAGGTGTTTCTAATAAAGTGGCCAGTGAGAGGAAGCCCAGGGTAGGTGCATCTTATAAAGAGGCTGGTGGGTGTAAATGACCCGACAGACCCACTGTGTAGCTCAGAACTGCGACTGCTCAGCTCATCGAGTTTATCGTTTTGCGAAAGACGTAAGTGGTACAGGTGAAAAAGATCCGCTGCGTCTCACCTGTTTATATTCAGACTCCCTTCCAATCAGCACCTGGAGCAGGTAACTGACCGGGTCACCTCTCATTGGTGGAATGCTTTCCCAGGTGACCTCACACATGTTTCCCTCCAGCTGAACCACTCTGGGGGCTGCAAGAAGAGAAACTCTTATTCTATAATAACAGTAACCACAAAGAACCTGTATGTTTAACATGAGGCTAAAAAAAATTAATCCTTATGGCCAGTAATACCAAAATTATAGGAAATCTAAATGAAACTGTGGATAAACGTAAGTCAATTACATAATAATAAATAAAGTCATAATATTACTTATAATAAACCAAGTCAAATATCGTCACTGTCTGAAGAAAAACAGGTATCCCAAAAATGGCTTTAAAGGAGAAGCCCAAAACCCTCAGGTAATTTTAATGGAAGTCAATGGAAACAGGATTTCCCCCCACAAGCAATCTTCCCAGTAAACAATGGTCGCCTGTGGACGTCTAAATAAAGTCAGATACGTGATTTCAGCGATGTTTCAGTGGCTCAAATGCTTCGTCATGAAAGTTTCACACAGTGTAAACAGCAGCTCATGTGATCAAGCGACATGTACCCTTAGATGACCGTTCTAGACTGGACTATACAAAATTCCATCAGTTCAGTCTCCCACTGAGTCTACTCCAAGAGTATTTCAGCTTCAGGAGTGGAATACAAACAGCTCCACAATCCAGAGGATCAGCAGAGTGGCGAGCAGGAGAGGCATGACTGATTAACTGTCATCACTGTCCCCACTGCAGGTTTGCTCTCAGGAGCTCTCCCTTCACTGACGCAGGAGGAAATCAGCCCTTAACCTGGTTCGTTAAGTCTGATAGTGTGCATGTGTACCTTTGAGAGCAGGGGGCACAGATCTGGTGGTGCTGAAAGTGAGCGTGTCTGAGAAGGGTCCTTCTCCAGCGCTGCTCACGGCCTGGATCCTGAAGCTGTAGCTGCTGGACTCCACCAGCCGCTGGACCTTATAGGTGTGGCTTGGGCCTCTGTAGACTGTTACAAACCTGAAACGGAAACATAGTGGGAGCATGTAGAAGGCTGTTGCATGGGACTCGTTGTTAGGTAGTCGTTGTAACGGCCTGTGTGCATGTAGTCCTGCTTTGGACCATCGTCTGCCAATGGTGCTGGCACTTAGAGGATGAGTCATGAAGGGCATCACTGCAAATGGTGGCTGGGTCAGTCAGGTACAGCGATAAGGCCCGTCCTAGCTTACGTTACATGCATGGCAGAGTGTGACACCTGAATCACTTGCATGTCTCACAATGCGAAAACCAACCCACCGAGTTTCATTCCAGGTCATTTTTTTTATGATGAGCTTGTTGACAAAAAATAGAACCTTCATTGGAAGTAAATCCTTTAAATAAAGGTTAAGTAGAAATCTAAATCTGAAATAAATAATAAAAAATAATATTTTGGTTTTCTTAACCTGGCTCTGCTGTTGACACCCCTGGAAATTCATACAGGGCAATCTGACTTAAGTGCGGAGGACCCTGTGGACATCTTGCTAATTAGTAGGGTATAAGCCTCCGTTACCTCCAACACTTACTACATCTGTCCCGTAGCTCCAGTGTTAAAACTACAAGACCAATGAGCTGATAGTGGACTTCAGGAAGCAGGAGAGAGTGCACACCCCCATCACCATCAATGGGGCCGCAGTAGAGAGGGTCAGCAGCTTTAAGTTCCTCGATGTTCACATCACAGAGGAACTCACATGATCTGAACACACCACACGGGTGGTGAAGAAGGCACATCAGCGCCTCTTCTTTCTCAGGCGGCTGAGGAGGTTTGGCATGGACCCCCGCATCCTCAAAACATTCTACACATGTACTGTGGAGAGCATTTTAACTGGCTCCATCACCACCTGGTATGGAAGCTGCACAGCTATCGAGCGGAAAGCTTTGCAGAGGGTGGTGCGGGCAGCTCAGTGCATCACCGGGGTTCAGCTTCCAAACCTCCTGGATTTATACACCAGCCGCTGCCTGAGGAAAACCAGGAGGATTCTAAAGGACTCCACCCACCCAAGCCACTGTCTGCTCTCACAGCTGCCGAGTGGGAGGAGGTTCCGAAGTATAAAGTCCAGAACCAGCCGTCTCCGAGATGGTTTCTTCCCCCGAGTCATCAGGCTACTGAACAGCCAGTAGTGCTGATGCACCGGTATATGGACCTGGTTCAGCACATCTCACCTATATCATGTAAACGATGATCTCCATGGACAATCATCACTCTGCTCTTTACATTAGCATATTTAAACTTGCACACATATAGACTGACCTACTGTTATCTTCCATCCATATTGTATATCTGTAGTGTATGTATATACATATATATTATTCTGTCCTGTATATAACCTGCATCTCTCATCTACCACAGCCTTACCATAGTGCTATATGGTAATATGTACATCTGTATATATCATAGTTTTTATTCATAACTGTAAATTAGTATAAACAGAGATTTTAGTGCTTAGTATTGTATATATTTATTGTCTAATGTATATGTTTGTATTGAAGTACTGTAAGGGACTACGCACCTAAGTTTTTCACTCACCTTCACACCTGTGAAAATGTGATGTGACAATAAAAGTGATTTGATTTGATTAAAGAAGCAATCTTCAGACACCGAACACGTCTCAGCTGACTGGCAGCATCTGGGCTAAGAGGGAGGTGAGGAAATGTGATTTCTGGCTAAACTATTTCTTAATCAGTTTTGGACGAAGGAGCGATCGCGCACCAACCATCGATATAGATGCATCTTCTTCAGGACTGTAATGAGATAACGCATTAATGTGCACCGGCGTGTGATCCAGTGACATAAATCAAATCCCTGCACTCAGATAGGTTCACTGGAGAGCGAAATAGCTGTGGATGAGGCATCGTCTTTTGTTTCTGGGGTTTGGCGGACGCTGCATGGTTACCATGGCAACGTGACCCCTGATGGGACTCTGGAGCCCAGCGCTCGGCCGGATTACCCTCGGCCTTGCGCTAATGTTGATTAAGTACCCGATTCTCTGACAGAAAAAAAAAACAGAAAACGTTTACAAAGCGCTAATGCACACCGACCGGTGCTCTAATCAGCCAGATGGCGTTGACAAGCACACGGCTCCTGTTCTGACATTCAGGTTAAAAATAAACAGCATTAGCACTTTAGGAGCCCTTTCTTTACTGGGGCACTGGAAGCGTCCCTGTCCTTCTGATCACACTCCTAACAGCATTCCTCATTACATCACTCCAGTGTGAATATACCGATCCTCGGAAATAATAACTAACTGGACTGAATAAGTGCTCTGCATAAGCCTTCTAATATGGAGCTGACAGTCAACATAGGCTGAATGGGCAGAGCTATACTGCTGTAGGCTGAATGGGCGGAGCTATACTGCTGTAGGCTGAATGGGTGGAGCTATACTGCTGTAGGCTGAAAGGGCAGAGCTATACTGCTGTAGGCTGAATGGGCAGAGCTATACTGCTGTAGGCTGAATGGGCGGAGCTATACTGCTGTAGGCTGAATGGGTGTGGCTATACTGCTGTAGGCTGAATGGGCGGAGCTATACTGCTGTAGGCTGAATGGGCAGAGCTATACTGCTGTAGGCTGAATGGGCAGAGCTATACTGCTGTAGGCTGAATGGGTGGAGCTATACTGCTGTAGGCTGAATGGGCGGAGCTATACTGCTGTAGGCTGAATGGGCGGAGCTATACTGCTGTAGGCGGAATGGGCAGAGCTATACTGCTGTAGGCTGAATGGGCAGAGCTATACTGCTGTAGGTTGAATGGGTGGAGCTATACTGCTGTAGGCTGAATGGGCGGAGCTATACTGCTGTAGGCTGAATAGGCGGAGTTATACTGCTGTAGGCTGAATGGGCAGAGCTATACTGCTGTAGGCTGAATGGGCGGAGCTATACTGCTGTAGGCTGAATAGGCGGAGTTATACTGCTGTAGGCTGAATGGGCAGAGCTATACTGCTGTAGGCTGAATGGGCGGAGCTATACTGCTGTAGGCTGAATGGGCGGAGCTATACTGCTGTAGGCTGAATGGGCAGAGCTATACTGCTGTAGGCGGAATGGGCGGAGCTATACTGCTGTAGGCTGAATGGGCAGAGCTATACTGCTGTAGGTTGAATGGGTGGAGCTGCACTGCTGTAAGCTGAATGGGTGGAGCTATACTGCTGTAGGCTGAATGGGTGGAGCTATACTGCTGTAGGCTGAATGGGTGGGGCTATACTTCTGTAGGCGGAACGGGCGGGGCTATACTGCTGTAGGCTGAAAGGGCAGAGCTATACTGCTGTAGGCTGAATGGGCGGAGCTATACTGCTATAGGCTAAATGGTTGGCGCCATTCGCTGAACAGGTGGGGCTAAAGCGCTGTCGGTTACATGGGTAGGGTTAACTGCCATTGGCAGAATGGGCGGGGCTATACTGCTGTAAGTTGAATAGGTGGTGCTGTCTTCAGAATGGGTGGGGCTAAAGTGCTGTAGGCGGAATAGATAGAGATTAATTGCTGTTGGCTGAATAGGTGCAGCTATACTGACGTAGGCAGAATGGGTGGTGCTGCCAGGTGAATGGGCAGGGTTAAACAGCTGTTGGCTGAATGGGCAGGGTTAACTCCAGACACCTATATATAAATATTTCCATAATTGTGACATCAAAACTGTGATGATTTCAAAACAGACAGCACACTTTAAAACACCACCTAATTAGGCTTTTATAGAGTTTTCTATGATACGGGTCCTTTAACATGGTCTTGAATCCCGCTGGAGACAGCGCTGACCTATCCTCACCCTTCAGAACACGCTAACTGGAATAATGAGCGAATTAAAACAGTTTACAATGGAGAGGCTTTTTGACGGCCCTAGCTGGGTGCTAATTATCCTCCATTAGAAAGCCATCTGCCAGGACCTATGCCCACTCAGCAACGCTGCCAACAGCACCGCTCTGCCAAGAAAAACAACTACCAGGCTCAATTACATTACCCAGTGTGCCACGAACTCAGCTGTACAGGTCAGACACGGCCGCATAGTTATAGCGCGGGTGATCACAGGTCGGCTGTTGAGGCAGATGGTTTCGGCGAAGCAGAGGGGATTAAAAACGTTAAGCCCATCACAGGTACTGAACGTTTCTTAGCACTGATACCCCAGCTGGGCTGGATACATCTGGGACAGTTTTACTGTGTGAGTGGATTTAAAGAAGGGATGGCATTTAAACAGCTTAGTGTAAAACATGTATGTTGAACTAGGTGGGGCTAAACTGATGTAGCTTGAATGGGTGGGGCTTAATATTATTAATAATAATAAATAATAATTTTTATTATTATGAACAGCAACAACAACAACAAAACAACAATAATAATAATAATAAAAAGAATAATAAACAATAACACTTTATATCATATATATTAAATTTATTATATATATGTATATATCTTATATATAAGATACATGTATATAGTGCCCACACTGAGCAGCTGGACAACCAGTTTTTGTCATCGCCTGACAATCCTAATGAGAAGCATTCCTATCCCTGTACTCCAAGATGACATTCCTCGTGTTCACAGGGCTGCAAAGGTGACTGATAGGCATTTAGGAGCAATCACACATCTGGACTGGCCCACAAAACCCCAGATCTGATTCCTCCTGAAACCCTGTGGGACTACCTGGAACAACCAGTACAACACCAGGGAAGGCATCCATCAAATCTGGCCCAACTGTGCCATGCCTGAACACTGATGTGGCCTACGTCCAGGAATGTGTCCAGTCCATGCTAAATTGAACTGCAGTTATTATTTGTGCAGCACCATTTAAGATGGAGCGCTGTATAGAACTCTGTTAAAGGAACAGCGTTTCAGGGTGTAGGTGTGCTAATGCCAGTGTGGTGGTTGATCTGCTGAGCTCACCTGTTGTTCTTGTCCTCCATCTGCAGGTTGTACAGCATCTCCTCTCCCAGCAGGATCTTGGTGCTGTTGGTGTCTCCCCACTTCAGTTTGAGGCTCTGGGGTCCCGCGGCACTGCACTCCAGCCGGGGGGGCGCTGGGGGGAGGGGTTTAGTTCGGGCGAGCAGAGGGGAGCATAATGGACCGGAACCAACTGCGTTCACCGCCTGGATCTGCACACTGACACCCAGCACACATACAGCACACATATAACATACATATATACAATGCATACAATTCATATATACACTGCATACAATTCATATATACACTGCATACAATTCATATATATATATATATATATTTATATGTATAAAAACAATAATGGGAAGAATGTAGGCAGAGGAGGTGGGTTTAAATTGTTGTAGGTTGAAGAGACAGGGCTATACTGCTGTAGGCTGGATGGAGGGGCTACACTGTTGTACAGAACTAAACTGCAGTAGGTTGAATGGGTTGGGCTTAATAACGATAATAACAATAATATATGAAAATAAATATATATACATATATATATATATATATATATATATATATATATATATATTATAAACATATATATAGCAAACATATATATATATATTAATAAACAATAACACTTTATATCATATTTATTTAATTTATTACATATATCTTATATATTTATAACACAGTAAATTCAGTGATTAAAGTAATAATAATAATAATATGCCTAAAAAACAATTTTTATGTTATATATACAATGATAATGATAATATTGTTATTTTGTTATTATTATTATTATTATTATTATTATTATTATTTTCTCCTCTTTAACAACTCGGATATGCAGCCTGTATATGAAATATGTTGACACCATTTTTAATAGAGGATGAATAAAGAGGTGAAGAGATTTTGATGTAAACGAGGATCCTACGTGCAGATTCACACGATAGTGAAGGTGCGGTGAGAGTAACGAGCTCATTACCTTATATTCCCACAGGAGACGATAATAACACGCAAGAGCGCTAACTATGTGCCGGTTTAATTCTCAGGGTGTTACGCATACATTACGCATATTACACTTTATGCTAATAAAGATTCTTCCATCATTCATTCTTTCACATAGCAAATTATAGTGGAGTTTACTGACAGGGCATCTGCGGTCACTACTGCAGCTTATTTGTAATCAAGTATGACTAGATTGGACACATAGAGGATTGAGGGTCACTACGACTGAGGATTAGGCATACAGTGGAGTGAGGGTCTGTATGGCTGTGGATTAGACACATGGAGGAGTGAGGGTCACTATGACTGTGGATTAAACACATAGAGGAGTGATGGTCAGTATGGCTGTGGATTAGACACATAGAGGAGTGAGGGTCACTATGACTATGGATTAGACACATAGAGGAGTGAGGGTCAGTATAGCTGTGGATTAGACACAGAGGAGTGAGGATCAATATGGCTATGGATTAGACACATAGATGAGTGATTGTCTGTATGGCTGTGGATTAGACACATAGAGGAGTGAGGATCAGTATGGCTGTGGATTAGACACATAGAGGAGTGGGGGTCAGTATGGCTGTGGATTAGACACATAGAGGAGTGAGGATCAGTATGGCTGTGGATTAGACACATAGAGGAGTGTGGGTCAGTATGGCTGTGGATTAGACACATAGAGGAGTGAGGATCGGTATGGCTGTGGATTAGACACATAGAGGAGTGAGGATCACTATGGCTGTGGATTAGACACATAGAGGAGTGAGGGCCAATATTGCTGTGGATTAGACACAGATGAGTGAGGGTCTGTGTGGCTGTGGATTAGACACGTAGATGAGTGAGGGTATGTACAGCTGTGGATAAGACACATAGATGAGTGAGGATCAGTATGGCTGTGGATTAGACACTAGAGGAGTGAGGGTCAGTATGGCTGTGGATTAGACGCATAGATGAGTGAGGATCAGTATGGCTGTGGATTAGACAGAGTGTGGATCAGTATGGCTGTAGATTAGACACACAGAGGAGTGAGGGTCTGTGTGGCTGTGGATTAGACACATAGAGGAGTGCGGATCAGTATGGCTGTGGATTAGACACATAGAGGAGTGAGGGTCTGTGTGGCTGTGGATTAGACACATAGAGGAGTGAGGGTCAGTATGGCTGTGGATTAGACACACAGAGGAGTGAGGGCCAATATTGCTGTGGATTAGACAGATGAGTGAGGGTCTGTGTGGCTGTGGATTAGACACATGGAGGAGTGAGGGTCAGTATGGCTGTGGATTAGACACATAGAGGAGTGAGGGTCAGTATGGCTGTGGATTAGACACATAGAGGAGTGAGGGTCAGTATGGCTGTGGATCAGACACATAGTGGAGTTCTGCACATCATGAAGGAACAGAGCTGCTGCATGTATTAGCGTGTTAGTGCTAGAACACTGAGCACATTAAATCCGGGTTTGTTTTGATGCAGGAGGAACAAAAGCAGTGTTAATCTCTCTTTGATACGGAGCAGCTTTACAGCTCTAATCGATAACCCATTAGACGCAAGGCGTGCTGAGGGAATCAGTAATTCACAGGAACCTTTTCATAAGTCGAGTGATAACTCATTTGAAAAGAAAATCTGTCCTCGGGAAACAATTCATTCATCAGCTTTTCCTGTGAAGCGGAGGGAGAGGGGCAAGCGCGACCGCAGGCGAATTCTCAGAGGTAGAAACTGATGGAACAGAAAACGCAGCTTAATTAATCCTTACAGATGTAATTACAAAAACAACAGATATAAACCTGAAGCCCACTGAAATCATAAGGGCAGAAATGAAGAGCACACTGAGATGCTGTGTGGAACACGCTTCCCCAACACATGCTGCATGATATAGTGCGTTACTGCTCACTGCCACACACCAATCAGCCCAAACATTAACACCAGCCCCCTCATATTTAGTCCCCGTACACCCCGTACACATTATTCTACAATTACAGACTGTATCCTTCTGTTTCTCTGTATACCTTGTAACCCTGTTCTTACGCCCCCACAGGACGCCCCACTGGACGCCCCACTGGATGCCCCACAGGACACCCCACAGGATACCCCACTGGATGCCCCACAGGACACCCCACTGGAAACGCCACAGGACGCCCCACTGGACACCCCACAGGACACCCCACTGGAGACCCCACAGGACACCCCACTGGAGACCCCACTGGAGACCCCACAGGATACCCCACTGGACCCCCCACATGATGCCCCACAGGACACCCCAGTGGACGCCCCAAAGGACGCCCCACAGGATGCCCCACTGGATGCCCCACAGGACGCCCCACAGGACGCCCCACTGGACGCCCCACAGGACGCCCCACTGGACGCCCCACTGGACGCCCCACAGGAAACCCCACTGGAGGCCCCACTGGACGCCTCACTGGACGCCCCACTGGACGCCCCACTGGACGCCCCACTGGACGCCCCACTGGACCCCCACAGGACGCCCCACAGGACGCCCCACTGGACGCCCCACTGGACGCCCACAGGACGCCCCACTGGACGCCCCACTGGACGCCCCACTGGACGCCCACAGGACGCCCCACTGGACGCCCACAGGACATGTATTATGTGGGTGTTTGATCATTTTCACCATCACAATTACACTGACTTGGTGATAGTGTGTTAGCGTGTGCTGTGTCGGTGTGAACGGATCAGACACAGCATTGCTGCTGGAGTTTCCATGGACCCCTGCATTAGACACTCCTACCTTGCTGCTCCACTGTCAGTCAGAGACAATAGCTCATCTGCTGCTGCACAGGTTGTGTAGGTCATCCTTTAGTCCAGTGTTTCTCAACTCTGCTTCTGGAGGTCCCTGCCCTGCACATTCTAGTGCCTCCATGCTAGCAACTCCCAACCTGATTCAACTGATCAGCTCATTAACAAGCCCTTCACTACTGCAGAGTGAGTGTGTTGAAGCAAGGAGTCCACTAATGTGTGTGGGGCAGGGTGCCTCCAGGACCAGGGTTGAGAAACAGTGATCTGGTCCTTCATCGGTGGTCACAGGACGCTCCTGGCTGGATAGTTTTGGTTGGTGGACGATTCTCAGTCCAGCTGTGACACGGAGGTGTTTACGGACTCCAGCAGTATTGCTGAACTGTACCTGGCACAGTGTTAAGATCACTGATTGGATGATAATCCCGTATACACTGACAGCACAGAATGTTGAACTGGTGTTTGCTGTGATGAGGGTCAAGGAAGTCTGTGAGTGTTTTGTTGGGTTTTCTGATTTATTGTTATTGACTGTTGTGGTTTATACCACTGTATTATGATGGGTGACGTGGTGGGAACCGGAAACGCTGATCCAACATGAGCAGCAAAACGTGAAACAAGATGTTCTATGTAATATAGACCACATTTCAACCTGACAATGATCAGCGTCCTGAGGAGATTACCTTTTTGCCACTATGTAATCACCTCATAATATGACACACCAGCAGTTTCATGAGAGGGAATTAATCAAAAAAATATATTGCTAAATTTCCTTTTGGATCAATAAAGTATCTATCTATCTATCTATGTATCTATCTATCTATCTTTCTATCTATGTATCTATCTATCTATGTTTCTATGTTTCTATGTATCTATCTATCTATGTTTCTATGTTTCTATCTATCTATCTATCTATCTATCTATCTATCTATCTATCTATCTATCTATGTATCTATCTTTCTATCTCTATCTATCTCTATCTATCTTTCTATCTATCTATCTATGTTTCTATCTATGTATCCATCTTTCTATCTATGTATCTATCTATCTGTTTCTATCTATCTATCTATCTATCTATCTATCTATCTATCTATCTTTCTATCTATCTATCTATGTATCTATCTATCTATCTATCTATGTATGTTTCCATCTATCTATCTATCACAATTTTTTTTTAAATAAAACAAAAAAAAATAAATAAAAAAAATTCAAAATGTTTTTACCCATGATTCCTACTTCACCACCCTTCCTCCTAATTAAACATCTACAAGATGATAAATTCAAAATTTCCCGAACATTTTCCCAAGTTGTCACCTTTAAACGTAGCACATTACTGGCTAATGCTATTCAGTTGAGTATATGATTCAGCTCATATTGCTAAACGCTAAACAGTTAGCAAAACCGGCTCTATAAAGCAGTAAATAACTTGTAGGAACCATTACAGGACTAGATGTACTGAGATATAGAGGTATAGAATTACAGACTCATTTAAACCCCTTTGTAATGTAAATGGTTCTTTGGGTTGCTTTGGCTCTATATGTAACTGTTCCCCTCACCTAAGAACCTTCCAAGAACCCCTTGTTAAGTGTGTATGTGACTGATCTGTTCTCCAGCAGCCTGACCTTCAGTTTTTACTGCAGAGACATTATTCAGAGAGAACATCAGCAGAGCAGAACACAGTGCACTCATTCAGCTAGAACAGTTTTGGTGTGAAAGAGATCTCATTAACACACGACAGACTAATGAAAAACATGACCAACAACAACGAGGCTGAAAACACCACCTTCACTCAGTAAACCAGGATGTGCCTTAGGTCTGCAATTAATGGACAATGAAGCTGATTAGTCATCAGTGATGTAAATTAAGGAAACAAGCTGGTACATCATTTCCTCACACACCAAGAATCTCTATATGATCCACAAGGCCATTCTGACAGACTGTAATACACTACAGGAAGTTAAGGGGGCGATATGGCTTCTACTGTTTCATTAATGAAGGGCTCTATAATGGTCATATGATCCACACCGTCATTCTGACAGACTGTAATACACTACAGGAAGTGTAGGGGGCGATATGACTTCTACTGTTTTATTAATAAAGGGCTCTATAATGGTCATATGATCCATACAGTCATTCTGACAGACTGTAATACACTACAGGAAGTGTAGGGGGCGATATGACTTCTACTGTTTTATTAATAAAGTGCTCTATAATGGTCATATGATCCATACAGTCATTCTGACAGACTGTAATACACTACAGGAAGTGTAGGGGGCGATATGACTTCTACTGTTTTATTAATAAAGTGCTCTATAATGTTCATATGATCCACACAGTCATTCTGACAGACTGTAATACACTACAGGAAGTGTAGGGGGCGATATGACTTCTACTGTTTTATTAATAAAGTGCTCTATAATGGTCATATGATCCATACAGTCATTCTGACAGACTGTAATACACTACAGGAAGTGTAGGGGGCGATATGACTTCTACTGTTTTATTAATAAAGTGCTCTATAATGGTCATATGATCCACACGGTCATTCTGACAGACTGTAATACACTACAGGAAGTGTAGGGGGGTTTAGTGTTCGATATGACTTCTACTTTTTTATTAATAAAGTGCTCTATAATGGTCATATGATCCATACAGTCATTCTGACAGACTGTAATACACTACAGGAAGTGTAGGGGGAGATATGACTTCTACTGTTTTATTAATAAAGTGCTCTATAATGGTCATATGATCCATACAGTCATTCTGACAGACTGTAATACACTACAGGGAGTGTAGGGGGCGATATGACTTCTACTGTTTTATTAATAAAGTGCTCTATAATGTTCATATGATCCACACCGTCATTCTGACAGACTGTAATACACTAGATGAAGTGTAGGGGGCGATATGACTTCTACTGTTTCATTAATAAAGGGCGTTATAATGTTCATATGATCCAAAGTCATTCTGACAGACTGGATGGATCTCGTTCTTGTCGTAGTTATCTTCTTGTCGCACAATCTTCCAGAAACACTTCTGGGACATCAAGTTTCCGTGACTAAAGCCCAAGCTAAAGTAAATAAATCGCACTTCTGCCATCATCTCAGCCAAGTGAGAAGAGGGAGTATGTTTTTCCCATTGATAATGCTGATGATGTCTGTTGGATTGTCCTGCTTCCCAAAAGCCCCCAAACAACAGTGCCAGAAGTCCACCTTGTGAAACCGCTCAGTGAGGCGGAAAGTAATGAGTGCTGAGAGTATTTTGGGGTATTGATCAGAGAGTCGTGTGGAGGGTAAAGCCGCGTTGCATCCGGGTTTGACATTTAGCTGAAATCACAACACAAACTAACCTTTCTCCAGATTTCATTATACTGCGAGGCTATAAAGACAGCAGACATAATCAATCGATCTGGGAACCAGCAAACCACGTTATGTCCGGCCCATGTATGCTGCGTTCAGAGATGTTTACTTCACGTGAGTTCGTACAGCGTTTTATGGCAGCTGTGGGCTGCGGTCTGCGATCTAGTGGAACAGACGTTTGAGCTGCTAACACCAGGAGCGAAGAAGCAGAAGGCCAAGAGAATCCTTCTGACATTTGTTCATCAAAACATTGTCGTCCAAAGAAAAACAGGTATCTCCAAAATGGCAACTTTACAGGAGAGGCCAAAAACCTCATTTAATTTGAATGGAAGTCAATGGAACCAGACGTCTTTCCAAGCTGTTTTGGGCCATTTCTGTTGGTCCATTCTTCATGAAACTTCCACACAATGTAAAAAGCAACTCATGTGATCAAATGAGGCATAAAAATAAAAATCAACAAAAATGGAGATACATGTTTTTCTTTGGACAGCGACGATATATTAAAAATAAGTAAATACTTTTGCCTTTTTTGACACATGATCAAACTAATTCAGCTCTTCAAAACAGTCCTTGCATAAATCAGTGTAGCCAGACTTCAGATATTAAGCCTTGTTTCATCATTTTCTAATTCCAAAGCCGGTAAACGAAACGTACACAGACCGTAACACTCGCAGGCCATGCTACACTGCGCAAGTCTGGCTTTGGATCAGTCTCTCTCACTCACCCTGATTGATGTGTCCTTGTAGAAACTGTCCGATCAGTGCAGATAAGAGGGTCCAGTCCCCCCTGGATGGAGGGGAACCTAGCTCTAAAAGGCTCTCTGGATATGAGGCCGATATTTGCTTGACAGATAAAAAGCCTCTGCTGTCCTCCAATGCCAAACAGTTCAGCTCAGATCAGAAAATGAAATCTATCATCTACCCTACTACCTTTCATTTATCTGGGAGAAAAAAACAACAACAGCAGCAGCAAGAGGCTTGCTCTGACCTTCCTGCTGCTCCGTGGAGAAGAAGAGCAGATGAAGCGACTCAGGTCTGATGAAGTTCGTATGGAAGGCCTTAGAGTTCACATTACGCCGTTAACGTCAGCTGATAACTACAGTAACGTGCTGAGAGGCTCAGTGTACTGTAGGACGCTGTGGTGCGTGAAAGCAGCTTGTTAGGTTTACAGTCTAGATCAGCTTCCACTAAAACAGCAGCAGCATCGGAATAGGCACAGTCGACACAGAGATGCTGCATGTTTATGAAATAACCGTGTATGGAAATGTAAAGCTGTATGGCTGATTCCTTTACCCACTCCATCATTTATCATTTAAACTGGAAATCTGAGCATCTGAGCAGAGCCTATAAGAGCACAGTGAGCAGAGAGGGGGTGGAGCTTATTCTATGGACATACCTAAATGGCGGAGAGAGATTTTGGTGCATGGTTGCTGTTAGTTAGCACTGTGTTATTGTTTTGCACTGTTGTGTTTGTGCACTGTATTTTTTTGACCGCTATTGTCTCACTATAATTCTGCACTGCATACGATTGGCATTGTTGCGTTTGTGCGCTGTCTGTGCGCTGTATTTTTGACCGCCATTGTCTCACTGTAATTCTACACTGCATGCGTTTAGCATTGTTGCGTTTGTGCGCTGTATTTTTGACCGCCATTGTCTCACTGTAATTCTGCACTGCATGCGTTTGGCATTGTTGCGTTTGTGCGCTGTCTGTGCTCTGTATTTTTGACCGCCATTGTCCCACTGTAATTCTGCACTGCATGCATTTGGGTTTGGCATTGTTGCATTATTGCGCTGTCTGTACGCTGTATTTTTGACCGCCACTGTCTCACTGTAATTCTGCACTGCATACGATTGGCATTGTTGCGTTTGTGCGCTGTCTGTGCGCTGTATTTTTGACCACCATTGTCCCACTGTAATTCTGCACTGCATGCGTTTGGGTTTGGCATTGTTGCGTTTGTGCGCTGTCTGTGCGCTGTATTTTTGACCGCCACTGTCTCACTGTAATTCTGCACTGCATACGATTGGCATTGTTGCGTTTGTGCGCTGTCTGTGCGCTGTATTTTTGACTGCCATTGTCTCACTGTAATTCTGCACTGCAATGCATTCGGCATTGTTGCAGTGTACGTTTGAACAGAATTCTTTTTTTATTTGTTAATTTTCTGCTTTTTTATTCCACACTTTTTATACTATATTGCATTTACTGCACATGTATGTTACATTGTAGTATTTCTGCACTGATATTGTTTTTACATTATTATAATTTGGCATTGTATTATTTTTTGCTCTGAACTGTTGTGTACAAATTTCTGCACATAATTTACTGTGTTTTTTTGTCAGCATTATTATAAATTTGCACTGGATGCACTTTTTTCTGCACTGTATTTTTGTTTTGCATTGTTACCAATTATATTTAGCATAATTTAGCACCACTTGCATATGTGATCTGCACTGTTGCACTGTACTTTCAATTAACTTTCAACTGTACCTTAATTTTATTCTACATGTTTGCACTGTATTTAAGGACTGCATTTTTGCACTGCGTGATTTCTGGCTTTGCGTTGTTACAGTGTAATTTTTGATCTATATTTTGCACCCATAACTGTAATGTGTCTCTCTATATCGTCGCTGTCCAAAGAAAAACAGGTATCTCCAAAACGCCAACTTTTTAGGAGAGGCCAAAAACCTCATTTAATTTGAATGGAAGTCAATGGAACCAGACGTCTTTCCAAACGGTTTTGGGCCATTTCTGTTGGTCCGTTCTTCATGAAATCTCCAGAGAGTGTAGACATCAGCTCATGCTATCAAATGAGGCACAAAAGTAAAAATCAACAAAAACGGAGATACATGTTTTCTTTGGACAGCGACGATATGCATCTTCCTGATCTGCATTTTTCTGCTGCACTTGATCTGTTTTTCATCCAGCCCTCGACAGCAGTATAGATCCTCTCTTGGTGATTTATGGTGACGTTTCCGGGTGGACAGTGGGGCTCCCTGGATAACAGTGAATGGAGATTACACAGTGTGCATGTACCTGTACTCAGTGTCAGGCTCTAGGTTCTGCAGCAGGTGGCAGGTGGATGCCTCCAGCTGAATGACCTCCAGCTGCTCCCCCGCTGTGATTCTGTATGAGCTGATTTCGGCTCCGTTACTGCAGGGCTCATCCCACTTCAGCACCAGGCAGGTGGAGGGAGCGTACAGACCGCTGGCTGAGGGGTCGTAATCCAGCACAGTCAAACCTGAGACCATGTCCGGCACCGCGGACCAAGTCTGCAGGCTGACCAGCTCGCTGTATGGACCAACACCGGCCTGATTAACCGCCTGAGAGAGAGAGAGAGAAAGAGACAGACGTAGAAATGAAGCATGAAAACACAGACACAAGAGCGCCAACCATCCCAACTTCCCAACAGCCAGTCAGCATGCTGGTATGATGTGGGTGGTGGATTATTCTCAGCACTGCAGGACACCGACGTGGTGGTGTGTTAGTGTGTGTTGTGCTGGTGTGAGTGGATCAGACACAGCAATGGTGCTGGACACCTCAGTGTCACAGCTGGACTGAGAATCGTGCCCCAAGCAAAACAAGCTTTCAGCCAACAGCGTCCTGTTGGCAGCGTCCTGTGGGCAGCGTCCTGTGGGCAGCGTCCTGTGGGCAGCGTCCTGTGGGCAGCGTCCTGTGGGCAGCATCCTGTGGGCAGCGTCCTGTGGGCAGCGTCCTGTGGGCAGCATCCTGTAACCACTGATGAAGGACTAGAGGATGACCGGCACTGCACTGTGCAGCAGCGAATGAGTTATCGGACAACACAGCTACAGACTGGCAGAGGGCCAAACCCACTCTCTACTGACCGTGATGAGCGCCACCTCATTCCAGTGTCCCTTAACCAACGTAAGATGACCTCGAGTGACCTACAGAGAGACTGGCGAGCGGTGGCTGGGGTGAAACGCAGTAGATTTTAAATCCCTGTGTTAATGCACAGAGGGAACCCAGCACGGTGTTAGTATGTAGATGGCGTATCCTCTGTCTAGGACAGTTTTAAAGGAGATAAAACCAAACAGTCCAAATTCATACACGAATGCCTTCCTTTTATCTTCACCATCCTTCACACTGGAGAGGCTGCTCTTCGTTCTCAGCTCGGGCTGTTTAATCAGTCTTTGTACAGACTCAACAATTACACACGGTAGCTTCTGTTGTTTTCGCCCCATTATACGATATGTTCCGTCCCCCGCTTTTAGGCACAGCACTTCGACATTTCGGTATTCTCCACTTTCAGCAAACTCGGCCTCCAGCCAATGTGTTTGTATCACCATACCTACATTTAGGGCCAGTTATTCATTCAGCCTAATGAGAAACCGTAGCTGGGTATTTAAAACCCTGTGAGTGCCCTTGAAACCAGAGCTCCATCAGTGGAGATCAGAGTGTTTGGTAATTGAGTGGAATTCCTGAGTGTTGTGCTGACATGATTAGATTAGTGGTGTGAAGGTGACTCTGGAGAGATTGAGCTCATTTCTCTGCCAGGATAGATGTATGAACTGCAACAGGACCACAATGTACTGCACAGCTACATGAGACTGGAACATCTGCTTCACAAAACCCCGCCCATTTAGCCCCGCCCATTCAGCCTACAGCAGTTTAGCTCTGTCCATTACAAACCTTCAGCAGTTTAGCCCCGCCCATTCAGCCTACAGCAGTTTAGCTCTGTCCATTACAAACCTTCAGCAGTTTAGCCCCACCCACTCAGCCTACAGCAGTTTAGCTCTGCCCATTATAAACTTGCAGCAGTTTAGCCCCGCCCACTCAGCCTACAGCAGTTTAGCTCTGTCCATTATAAACTTGCAGCAGTTTAGCCCCACCCACTCAGCCTACAGCAGTTTAGCTCTGCCCATTATAAACTTGCAGCAGTTTAGCCCCACCCACTCAGCCTACAGCAGTTTAGCTCTGCCCATTATAAACTTGCAGCAGTTTAGCCCTACCCATTCACTTCAAAGCAATTTAACCCCACCCATTCAGCCTACAGCAGTTTAGTCCCACCCATTCAGCCTACAGCAGTTTAACTCTGTCCATTACAAACCTTCATCAGTTTGGCTCCACCCATACATCCTACAGCAGTTTAGCTCTGTCCATTATAAACCTTCATCAGTTTGGCTCCACCCACTCATCCTACAGCAGTTTAGCTCTGTCCATTACAAATCTTCATCAGTTTGGCTCCACCCATTCATCCTACAGCAGTTTAGCTCTGTCCATTATAAACCTTCATCAGTTTGGCTCCACCCATTCATCCTACAGCAGTTTAGCTCTGTCCATTACAAATCTTCATCAGTTTGGCTCCACCCATTCATCCTACAGCAGTTTAGCTCTGTCCATTATAAACCTTTATCAGTTTGGCTCCACCCATACATCCTACAGCAGTTTAGCTCTGTCCATTACAAATCTTCATCAGTTTGGCTCCACCCATTCATCCTACAGCAGTTTAGCTCTGTCCATTATAAACCTTCATCAGTTTAGCCCCACCCACTCAGCCTACAACAGTTTAGCTCTGTCCATTATAAACTTGCAGCAGTTTAGCCCTACCCACTCACTTCAAAGCAATTTAACCCCACCCATTCAGCCTACAGCAGTTTTGTCCCACCCATTCAGCCTACAGCAGTTTAGTCCCACCCATTCAGCCTACAGCAGTTTAACGCTGTCCATTACAAACCTTCAGCAGCTTAGCTCCACCCTTTCAGCCTACACCACTTTAGCCCTGTCCATTACAAAGCTTAATCAGTTAAATTACACCCATCCAGCCTACAGCAGATTAGCCCCACCCATAATAAACCTTCAGCAGTTTAGCCCCACCCAGTCAGCCCACAGCAGTTTAGCTCTGCCCTTTATAAACTTACAGCTGTTTAGTCCTGCCCACTCACTTCAAAGAAATTTTACCCCACCCATTCAGCCTACAGCAGTTAAACCCCACCCATTCACCCAACAGCAGACTGCTTTTTGAATAAGGGAAAATACAGCAACGTCAGTGTTTACATATGTACATATTGTCTGTACCTGCAGTCTGCAGCAGTAAAGTGTGGCTGGTGTTAGGTTGGAGATTTCACACTGTGTCTCCGCTCCGCAGTAGATTAGCTCCATCGGCTCCTGATCCCGACTCCATTCCAGCCGGAACTCTGAGATGTCAGCACCTGAACTCTCCGGGTTCTAACAGAATCCACAAAGGCCACAGTGATTAGTGTTAGTGGCGCACAAGGCAGGGGTTTCCAATAAAGTGTCCACTGAGTGGTAGCACAAGATGGATGTTTCCAATAAAGTGGCAAATAAGTGGAAGCACAGGGTAGGGGTTTCTAATAAAGTGGCCAGTTAGCGAAAGCACAAGGTAGGTATTTCTAAAAAAGTGGCGGTTAGTGGAAGAACAAGGGGGGTGTTTCCATTAATGTGGCCAGTGAGTGAAGGCACAAGGTAGGCGCTTCCGGAAGCACGAAGTTGCCATTTGCTCACCTCCCAACTGACCAGCACACATGTATTAGAGTTGAGAGTGAGGGATGGCGCCCCACACTGGCCTGGAGGACCGGCAGCAGTGGTCACCTCTGTTGGTTCCGAATAGGGTCCGTACTGTTGAAAATAGACATAAGAGGTCAGAACCCAGCTGATGAAATACTTCCCAGAGTCTCTGCCTTTCCACCTAACCCCGTCATCATGCTTAGCGTTTGGAAGTTGGCTTTTAGCACTTCAGCTACACGGTGATGAGGCTGAGCACACAAAAGAAAACAAGCTGGGAAAAGAACAGAGTCCTTTTGTAAATCAGAGCACGTCAGTGTCTTAACCGACTCTGAGGAGTTTACTCTGGAGACCCTCCTATCTGGAATCTCGCGTTGAACAAATAAAAACGATAAACAAAGACACAGATTAACATCTCTCACCACACACAGAACATGCTCTGAATCCACATCCTTCTCTTTGGGGTCCTCTGCTTCTTTGAGATTTCAGCCAGAGATGAGCCGCCAGTTTAATAACAATAAAGGATACTTCGTCTTTCACTAACACTGACTATGAACACCATGTCTACACAGGGAGTATAACAGCCTTGCAAACACATTTAACTGTGCGGGAGGTGTACCACTAACAAACCTGCCCGTACATAAGCACACAAGACCACCCATCGGCCCCTTCATTAGCTACACCTCCTTGTATCTACACTCATTGTCTATTTTATCAGCTCCACTGACCATATAGGTGCACTTACAGACTGTAGGCCATAGTTTGTTAATGGTTAGGACCCCCAAAGGACCACCACAGAGCAGATATGATGTGGGTGGTGGATCATTCTCAGCACTGCAGGGACACTGACGTGGTGGTGGTGTTAGTGTGTGTGGTGCTGGTGTGAGTGGATCAGACACAGCAGAGGTGCTGGACACCTCAGTGTCACAGCTGGACTGAGAATCGTGCACCAAGCAAAACAAGCTTTTAGCCAACAGCGTCCTGTGGGCAGCGTCCTTTGGGCAAGGTCCTGTGGGCAAGGTCCTGTGGGCAAGGTCCTGTGGGCAGCGCCCTGTGGGCAGCGCCCTGTGGGCAGCGTCTTGTGGGCAAGGTCCTGTGGGCAGCGTCCTGTGGGCAGCGTCCTGTGGGCAAGGTCCTGTGGGCAGCGTCCTCTGGGCAGCGTCCTGTGGGCAAGGTCCTGTGGGCAGCGTCCTGTGGGCAGCGTCCTGTGGGCAAGGTCCTGTGGGCAAGGTCCTGTGGGCAAGGTCCTGTGGGCAGCGTCCTGTGGGCAACATCCTGTGGGCAACGTCCTGTGGGCAACGTCCTGTGGGCAGCGTCCTTTGGGCAGCGTCCTGTAACCGCTGATGAACGACTAGAGGATGGCTGACACTGCACTGTGCAGCAGCAGATGAGCTATCGGACAACACAGCTACAGACTGGCAGAGGGCCAAACCCACTCTCTACTGACCGTGATGAGCGCCACCTCATTCCAATGCCCCTTACCCACCGTAAGATGACCTCAGGTGACCTACAGAGAGACTGGCGAGCGGTGGCTGGGGTGAAACGCACAGCGAGCATGGTTCTAAAAACAGGCTTCTGGAGGTCATTAGTGATTTTCTAAATACACAGATCGGATACAATATCTGATCTGGAGTTTGGGAGACATGTGTCCAGTAGTGTAGGGAATAAACAGAACTGAGGGATTCTGGTCCAACACAAACCCAGAACCTGGACAACTAGAGACACTGATCATTTACAGGTGGTCTCTTATTTATTCCCAGAGCTGTATATCCGTCATTAACAGTCTATATCCCTAATAAGAAATGCATTCCGTGTGTTTTGAGCAGACAGGCTTGATACTCATAAATGCACCTATGGTGCATTTATGAGTATCAAGCCTGTCTGCTCAAAACACACGGAATGCATTCTTAAAACGTGTCACCAAAAGCTACGTCTAATGCATCAAGGTAACGATTCATAACGCGCCATCCGCACGTCCGATAACATTCGAGCTACAGCGGGTTTGTTGTGTTGACTCTCAGCAGCGTTCACATAATGTGTGTACGAGCAGTGAAGTGTGACGTGAGTGCATTTTCCAAATCAATAATGTCCCGATCCGCAACAACAGCAGCTAAATGTCATATTCGCAAGACAGTTTATCAAAAACGAATGAATGGAATGAACAGGGTTTAATCTCGAAGATGACGTCCTGTGGAGGCGGGTGACTCAGCTCACTCGTTTCCCCAACGATTCAGCAAATCTGCCCCTAGCTTAGTTACTGTTTCATTATCGTAATGATCCTAACAGTAGTGTTATGCTTTCCCAACACTCACTACACTTACATTAACATGTAACTCTTTAGGCTGTTTTAGGAATATATACCTCCGTCAGTCCGGCTTGGAGCCGTTACTCCACGTGGTTGGTGTAGCTCAGCGGGTAACACCACTACCCAGAGTGCCATCTCTACATGTGGGAGACTGGGGGTTCAAATCCCGGTCTAGGTGACTATGCTGTGCTACACTAATAAGAGTCCTTGGGCAAGACCCCTAACACTACACCGGCCCACCTGTTAGTCGAGTTATTGGACGAGCTATTTTCAGTTGCTAGCCAAAAAATCTATGTTGGGATTCAGGGTTGGTTCAGGTGGTTCCATGTGTCACGCCTGCGGGTCTGCCTGCCTCCGCTCCTCCGAACTCCAGTTCCCAGGGGGCACGGTCGGATGACGTCACACCCACACTCACTCGTTCCCATTCGCCGGCTTGATTACGGCCAGCTGTCAGGGGAGGATATAAGCCACTACCGTACGCGCAGTCGGCCAATCTCATTTGCAAGCCTGCGCCCCACTGTTGTCTTTGTCTCACAGTGATCGATCGCTTGTTCCCCTTGGCTTACTCCCCTGGCACACCCCGTATCGGCTTCCTTGGTTTCCCCCGGTAATCTCTGGCCCCTCGGCCTGTCCCTGGGTATCCGATCTAGTCTGTCTCCTGAGTGTTTGTTGTTTCGCCAGAGTCGGCGTGTTGACTAATAAACTTTGTCACGTCACGTCCAATCCTGTGCTGCCTGACACCATGCAGCTGTGTTAAGTAGTTTTTAAGATCCCATTTTGAATAATATGTCTTCAGTGAGTTCAAATAAATCACACATGAGGTTTAACTAACTGGACTGATCATTTGAGGCACTACCTACACTTTAATGTATTCATGTTGTAATAATTAAAGTGGAATTCGTTAGGGTTAGGCTAGGTCACACAATTTTGGAAGGACATGCAATGGAAGGCCGAGGCACTGAGTAAGGCAACACAAAGATGGTGGCCTTAAAACAGTAAGCAAATAAATGATGCCAAGAACCAATGGGAAAGGTGTTGAGGTTACCCCACAAAATTACACAGACTAAACCAATACATTAATAAAGTTAATCTGACAGTTAACCTAATATCATTGCAACAACACAACCGACTCCATTATCCAAATTCCATATGAAAGGTCAGAGGGCATGTGTGGGGTAATAAATACAATGGCTACAGTTGTGCTGTAGACATGGAGACACTGGTTCCCATCATTACCACTGTAAAGAGATTTGACTCTCGACAACCAATCCTTTCACTCCTACGATTTTTTTTTTTAATCCCTTGTTAGTCCCACAGTGGGGAAATTTAGTCTCCGCATTTAACCCATCCGTGAAATGAAACACCCACATACACACTCACTAGAGAACACACACCGGAGGGTCGCCGGTTCGATTCCCTGAGCCTACAGTAACAACTGAGGTGCCCTTGAGCAAGGCACCTAACACCCAACTCGCTCCCCGGGAGCCCTATCCACGGCTATCCACGGTTCCCCGGGAGCCCTATCCACGGCGCCCGGGGAGCAGTTGGGTGTTAGGTGCCTTGCTCAAGGGCACCTCAGTCGTTACTGTAGGCTCAGGGAATCGAACCGGCGACCCTCCGGTCACAAGGCTGGTTCCCTAACCTCCAGCCCATGACTGCGTGACTTTGTGAACAGAGATTGGTGGAATTCCATTTGAACACCTTTGATTACAGAAGGAGCTTTACATGTGGCTTCACTGCATCTGCAGTGTGAGCTACTCACCCCTGCCTCGTTGGCAGCACGCAGACGGAAGCTGTAGGTGGCGCCTGGTAGTAGACTGCTGACCGTACACTCCAGCTCAGAGCCGGAGTAAACTACAGCAGGGTCCAGCTCACCCTCAGCCATCTCCACACTGTACTGTAGTACCCCACAGCTACCTTCAGAGGAGGGAGAGTCTACAGAGAGGGGAGAGGGGGTAGAGATTGTGACAGTGTCTAGTTCATGTACTTGGTCACATTAAGCATGAGCCACTGTGTCGCATCCAATGTGTCATAGACATGTCAACATGTATGAGCCAATGGTAGTGATTTCTGGATTCCAGTGGGCTGGAACAATTATACTACCTTAGTATGTTCTTCCTCACCCTCCACCAACCTGACCGATCATCAAACAACATCCTCACCTCCTCTCGCTGCTGCACATACATGTATGTCCGAATACGAAGTTCATTTCTTCTCCCCATTTCAGTCTTTGCCCGGGTTTTGGGCCAGTTGTAAAGTTCTCACTTATGAGTTGTTTCAGCTCATGTACACTGAGGTGAGCTAGTTCAGATATCTGGCAGCAGTATTCACACTGCATTCTGCCATGCGGTGAGGCTGTGAGGGGGTCAGCTGACGGAGCGATGCGCACAAACACACACATGTACATATATATATATATATACAGGGGTTGGACAATGAAACTGAAACACCTGGTTTTAGACCACAATCATTTATTAGTATGGTGTAGGGCCTCCTTTTGCGGTCAATACAGCGTCTTTGGTCTTGGGAATGACCTATACTGCGTCCTGCACAGTGGTCAGAGGGAGTTTAAGCCATTCTTCTTGCAGGATAGTGGCCAGGTCACTACGTGATGCTGGTGGAGGTTCGTCCTTCTTGGTGGTATGCTGACATTACCCTGGATACCGTGGCTCTTGATACATCACAAAGACTTGCTGTCTTGGTCACAGATGCGCCAGCAAGACTTGCACCAACAATCTGTCCTCTTTTGAACTCTGGTATGTCTCCCATAATGCTGTGTGCATTGCAGTATTTTGAGCAGAACTGTGCTCTTACCTGCTAACTGAACCTTCACACTCTGCTCTTACTGGTGCAATGTGCAGTTAATGAAGATTGGCCTCCAGGCTGGTCCAATTTAGCCATGAGACCTCCCACACTAAAATGACAGGTGTTTCAGTTTCATTGTCCAACCCCTGTATATATATATATATTATTTATTATTATTATTATAAATTGTTATTTATTTAAGTACTGCTGTCTGGGTGTAACTGGGTCCTTGAGTACTACAATTTTGTTCCCCCCAAAGTACCACCCGTGATGCGAATGACAAAGTCTCCTAGAATCCTTGAAAGAAAATACACAATAAAATATTGCAGTATTTAATTATTTCTGACAATATATGCTCATTCTATATAGATTTTTTCTCTCATTCTTCAAAAGAGAGGAATCATGCTGTGACTTTTCACCATCCAGAGAAGTAAAAATGTCATGTCCACAATTATTATCTGCCTTAGCTGGCTGATTCACCGACTTCAAAGGGTCTTTCTGGCCTAAAACTATGATCAAAAAGTCAATTTGACCGGAGGTGTTGATCTGCACCACTATCAGTAGATTATTTTTGAGTCCTGATCATCAACAAACCCCGACATCTGACATGCTGCATCATCCTTCACATCACAGAATATACGCAAATCCCCATCACTAGAATCATATAATCACTTGGTGTTGAGGTGGGGTCAGCGATATTCAGTCTTTATCTCCATATTAGCTTGATATGACCTTAAGTTCTTTGAGGCTTGCTAACTGGTTCTGGTGTTATCTGTATTAGATGAACTGTCTAGAACTTTAGCAGTAGACAGAGATCAGAACTCTCCTTCTTCTAACTGCCTGTCTGGCAGACGGATGAGAGCAGACTTTAGCATTAGGGGGAGATGCTGAAGCCTTCTACTGTTCATTCTCTCTTCATTCTCTCCCCCCGAATGACATCGGACAGTCTGGATGCTACTGTTGTTACTACAGTCATGAAGCCTGCAGCACACTGTGGCTTTATCTGATCTGTCAGGAAGATTTATTAACTAGCGCTGTAGCTAAGGCGGCTGTGAGAGCTCCGCTGCCGTCGCAGCACTGGCCGGTGGTGTTGACAATATCAATCTATAAGAGGACGGTAGTAGCATGTCTACAACAAACGGATGACTGTTTGGGGCACCAGTTAGCATGATGCTAATTGAGTTGCTACATGCTAAATGGGTAAAAACACTGCCATAACTTGCTTGCTATGTTAGCAATGTAGCACTAGCGCCTGGGCTAGTTGTCTACTTTTGGGCTAAAGAGGTGGGCATCTGATTTGGTTTAAGGAGTTTGGGATTAAGCTGATGGATTTGAGTCTCGCATGCAAGGTGTTATATCTGGGCAAGGCTGAGGGGAATCTCCTGTGCTTGAGGCTGTGAAGCTATGACTGAAGTTTACTCTATAGCAAAGATGCTAAAAAGAGCCGCCCCATATCCCCTCAACCCACACACCCCTAAGTGATTCATACATCACAGAGAACCACGCGAGCGGGTAATGAAGCTCACACTTCCATCAATTACGCGGAGCCGGAGGAAGAGGGTGGTAATGTAATTCGCAGAGTTTACTCACGTCTATTTGAATAAATGTGCACCTAAAACTGGCTGTGAAGTTCTGGTGGTTTATATTCATTAGCTTTTTAAGGAAACTGGGCAGATTTTTCAAACTCGAGGGCTGGAAGCTGCTGCTGTAATACGTAACAGTGATCAGTGTGAAATTAAAACCTAGCTAGTGTAAGAACGTCTCACAAAAGAAATACGCGGAGGAAAAGACGGCTCACCCCACTGTAAGTGCACTTCCTTGTGTTTGGCTTTACCCACGACCCTCGGAGGCTGGCAGGGGCCTGGAGGCACGCTCAGGGTGCGCACAGGAACACTCTCAGAACACTACATATACATGAACAGATACAGCCGGTTAGTCTGTCGAGCTGGAAGAAGTTGGATATTTCCATGTTTTTAATTGATTATTGAATCGGTCAGTCAATCAATCGGTCAACCAGCATCTTAAAGCATATAGTGACCTCACAGACCACTAGACCAGTTGTAGGTGTGTTACCTGGCTGTGGCCCCCCGTGCTGATGCAGCAGAGGCGAAGTCTGTATAGAGTTCCAGGCTTCAAGCGGTCACATTCACACTGGGTAGCTGGTCCGCTGTATGCGACGTCCCACTGATTAGCTGTGTATCCAGCACACAAAGAGAAATTTCTCATACACTCACTGTCAAAAGAATAGCACCCAGAAGGAAGTGTCGGATCGCAAAGCTATAGGGAAGGAAGACAGAGGTTTTCAGGAGCAACTAATGGTGATACATTTAGACTGACATAAACGATATTCATTGAGCTACACATACAGAATCACTGTCTCTCAGTATGGAGTTGGGCTGCCAGGTTTGCTAATGCCTTCATGCAGACGTCTCAGCATGGAGGTGTAGAGGTTCCTCATGGTGTCCTGTGATAATCCATTCCATGGAGCTTGAATATTCTCACACAGTTCCTACAGATGGTGCGGTAGGGGTGGAGGTGGAGTGACACCAGGCCTTTTGAACATGTGATGTGTGACATCAAACCACACCTCTTTTCGCTGCACACGGTGCTTCCACACATGGTTTTGTTGGTCGTCTCCACCAAGACAAAAGCGGGACTCGTCACTGAAGATGACCCGCTGCCATTCTGAGTCACTCCGTGACAGTCTGGCATGACACCATTACAGTCTTTGGTGATGGTGACATAGTGTTAAGGTCTGTGTGCATGTAGGACTGCGTCGTGCAGCCGTCTGCCAATGGTGCTGGCACTAACAGGATGACTCATGGAGGCATCGCTGCTCACTGAATGTCCACACATGTGGCTGTTGGGTGAGTCAGGTACAGTGAAAAGGCCTGTCCTTGCTTAGGTCACATGCACGGCCGAGCATGAAACTCTCACAATGTCAAACCTACCCACCAAGTTTCATTCCTGTCGGTCGATTCCTTCTGGATTCCTGGGATTTCGCCATCAGTAAATGGAAGTCAATGGAACCACTATTTCGTCCAAAGTAATTTAGAACAAGACGTTACACATACTAACGTTTTTAAAAAGTACCTTATATCCTGCTTACATACTTAACTAAACTCTTCTGGAGTGGAAGATTAGAACCTGAGTTTTCCACACACGTATTTCAGGCAGAATTATTCATATGGAATAGCAGCATGACTTTGGCACCGCCAGTGACAGCGGCTTCTAAGGGTTAAACGAGATTATCTGTGGCTATGTTAGGGAACGTGGCAGACGGGATAAATCACGCCTGAGACAGCTTAGTGCAGAGTAGAGAGAAGAACAGATGTGGTGACTCAGTGTGAAGAAACAAAGGAAAGACGAACTGCACTATCAGGAGGGGATGGTTCGTTAGCCGCTATAAAGAGGAAAAGGAAAGAACAGCTCTGATAATATAGCAGTTCTCTTCTGATCAGGTCTGGGAGATAACTATAATGATCATTCCTCTGATGAAGCAGTTCAGTTCCTCACTGCAGTATTAGCAGTAAAGCCTGTTAACCAGGTCTACTCCAGGACACTAGGTGGCACTGTTAAAATACCACTTTCTCTTTTGGAGTGCACTTGAATGCGTTCAGCATTTCTTTGGCTTTAATAGGTTATGATCGTGGCTATTTGAAGTATTCGGCTACGCTGTCGTTCTTTCTGCAGGAATGTTTTCTCAGTTGGCTGGAATAACTGTATTTTACACCCCTGAATGACGCAGATTTTCACACATGCATAGTCCGAATCGGGTTTCAGTTCAAACTGGGTAATGACAGCCTGAACGCATCAGTTATTTTATCATCAGGTATTTTCAATTAGCCAGAGCTAGCCATGTTCAGTTAGCATTCTTTTAGCAATTCTATATGCTGAAGTAGTTAGCTGATGTTAGCTATTTTAGCAAAGTTAGCTAGTGTTAGTAACCTTAAGTTCACAGAGATAGCTATAGAGTAAACACATTAAGGAACGCAGTATGAAGGACAAAGCAAGATTAATAAGATCAATCATACCATCAACATTTCCCTCTGAAATCTCCAAGAGGTACGTCAGGATTTCTGATCCCCCATTGTCCTGCGGAGGGTCTGTAACAAAAAGATATGAACATAAAGTTATATAATACTATATGCGTAATAACAATCCCACATTTGTTACGTGTGTATGTGAGTATCTTCATAAGTATCTAAACGGAGGTCGTGTGTACAAACCCCAGGTGGCGGTGAAGCTGTAAGGCGTGATTGGCTCCTGAACGATGGGGCTGGATGGAGGTCCTGGTTTATCTGGACTTGTCGTACAGACCAGTACTTCACTTGGTCCACTCCTGCCCTCTATACTGGAGGCTACCAGCTAAAGCAGAAAGAAACAAGGAGGGGAAAAAGAAATGAACATATCAGAAGAAGAGCAGCAGCTATTAAATATATCATAGCAGATCCTGAATAACTCATAGTAGATTCTGAATAACTCATAGTAGATCCTGAATAACTCATAGCAAATCCTGAATAACTCATAGCAGATCCTGAATAACTCATAGTAGATCCTGAATACCTCATAGCAGATCCTGAATACCTCATAGCAGATCCTGAATAACTAATAGCAGATCCTGAATAACTCATAGTAGATACTAAATAACTCATAGCAGATCCTGAATAACTCATAGTAGATACTAAATAACTCATAGTAGATCCTGAATAACTCATAGCAGATCCTGAATAACTCATAGCAGATTCTGAATAACTCATAGCAGATTCTGAATAACTCATAGTAGATCCTGAATAACTCATAGCAGATACTAAATAACTCAAAGTAGATCCTGAATAACTCATAGCAGATACTAAAAAACTCAAAGTAGATCCTGAATAACTCATAGTAGATACTGAATAACTCATAGTAGATCCTGAATAACTCAAAGTAGATACTAAATAACTCAAAGTAGATCCTGAATAACTCATAGCAGATCCTGAATAACTCATAGTAGATTCTGAATAACTCAAAGTAGATCCTGAATAACTCATAGTAGATAATGAATAACTCGTAGATCCTGAATAACTCATAGTAGATACTGAATAACTCGTAGATCCTGAATAACTCATAGTAGATACTGAATAACTCAAGAATAGATACTGAATAATTCATAGTAGACACTGATTAACTCATAGTAGATCCCAAATAATTCATAGTAGATCCTGAATAATGCATAGTAGATCCTGAATAACTCATAGCAGATCCTGAATAACTCATAGTAGATTCTGAATAACTCATAGTAGATCCTGAATAACTCATAGTAGATTCTGAATAACTCATAGCAGATCCTGAATACCTCATAGCACATACTAAAAAACTCAAAGTAGATCCTGAATAACTCATAGTAGATACTGAATAACTCGTAGATCCTGAATAATTCATAGTAGATCCTGAATAACTCATAGTAGATAATGAATAACTCGTAGATCCTGAATAACTCATAGTAGATAATGAATAACTCGTAGATCCTGAATAACTCATAGTAGATACTGAATAACTCGTAGTTCACTGTTCACTGTCGATGGTGAATAATTCTTAGTAGATGCTCAATTATACACTGTTCAAAATAAATAACTTATAGTAGTTACTGAATAATTTGTGGCAGGTTCTGATTCTAAATAATGGCGAGAAATAAAAGAAGTAATAGTGATTTATTCATAATTTATACAATCTTTTATGCAATAAAGGATCTGAATTCTTGTTGTGGAAGTATGAACATGGAGGCTGTAGAGAGAAGCACCCCTGGAAACCGATTTGGTTGAACAGAGCTAGCGATTATTACAGAGGTTATTTTTCAGCTATGAATGAAGAGGCTTAAGCGGAGAGATAAACGAGTTCAGTTGAAAATAACAGCAAGAGCCTGTTGAACAGACGCAGTATTTCAGAAATAAAAGTGGCTGCGTGTGGAGAGTGCTGACAGTAAAACGGTTCTCTCAGGGAGAGCATGAGGGCTTGGAGGGTGTGTTCATTAGAAGAAGAAGAAGAAAAAACTAAATTACACACAGAGAGCGGCTTTCGCTTCAGTTAGTAACGTACAGCCGTAATCAAACCACCTACATACACGTCTATCAGTGAGCGAGTTCAGCTACTTCACGGCTGAACTCGTTGCTCACACAGCTTGTGGAATCGCCATAGAAAAGCATTGACCAATATAATAAGAAGCTTTGGAGCAGCGGCACAAGAGCCAGTGGTGGGCTAGAGGGGTAATAAAGCCCCCCAGCTAATAGTGTTTTGGAGTGCTTTTAGACAAAACATTATGAGTGGACATGTGGTCCGAAATACAGAGGGGCTCTGACAGCTTTATCAACACCTCAACACCACAGCTGTGTCTGAAAGAGGGAAGAAAACTAAGCCTGGTCCAAAGTCAGCACACACAGCATTCACTACACACCAGCAAAAACCCAAAATCAACTAGAGAAGCCATGTCCTGATGGAAACCCGGGATGGTTGCACACCTTAAAAGGTTCCCAGTTCCAGCAAGGCTGTGGCTGCTATAAGAGGAACGAGGGATGAGTAAACGACTCATAGAGGAGTGCGGGTCAGTATGGCTGTGGATTAGAGTTTGGGGATCTGTGCTGTGTGGGTACATGAAGTTTGGTGGCCCTAGGT
>JAMWET010005045.1:80000-82500 GCA_024036415.1 Prochilodus magdalenae | reverse complement strand
ATGATAGAAAGAACTATGATGTAGAACCATGTAGAACCAAGTTTGTTGGCACTAAACTCCTCACACTCTAAGGAAATTAGCATGGTGCTAACTGAATGACCAAATCACCACACACCAACCATGTAGGCTTCTTCAGGGTTCTCTAATTGACTTAGTTTCTGAAACTGTATGACTATCTATCTATCTATCCATCTATCTATCTATCTATCTATCTATCTATCTATCTATAAACATGGATTGAAGTATAGCATAAAAATTAGCATAGCTAAAAACAATAGCAGCCGCCAGAAGACGAAATGCAGTCTACTGTATCCAGTTCTGTAGACAGCAGTGAAAGAGAGTTTGGGGTTTATGAGACTTCGCTCGTTAAGCAAAAAAAATTAGCAACATTGCTAATTGTCCGCTTTATAGGCCCTATTGTTTTGTCAGTGTTTACATGAGACTCACAGGCTAACTCATTAAGAGTTTGTAGCACATGTATAATTTTTAAAGGAGGGCAACAGAAACAGCCTGTGAATCGCGGTGTTACTAAAGGATGAAGAGGGGTTGGAAAACGGCCATGTAGAAATGAACTATGACTGTGTTTGGTGCATAAACCCACCCAGAATCAGGCAGTAAGCTTTGCCGGGCCAAATGCAGCTTGTTTTATATTTTCATAATGAATTTTGGTGGGCTAAAGGAATGGCTGTGAACATTTCAGAGCATTTCACTTGCAGCTTCCAATATTAAACCCTGCCGCTCCCACTCCATCCCCCCGGACACTGACATTTTCATTCAGTTTAAATCTGAGTGATTGAGTTTATGGGTGTACAGAAACGCAATACACGTACGCATCCCCGCCGGCCATAAAGAAACTAAATTATAGCCCAGCAAGTCCAAACGGCCGGACCCACAATTTCACCCTCATTCTCCTCAAAAGCACTCAATCCGATTCTCTAACATTAAACCGGCCTGGAGAGTCTCCAGACCGCTCGGGCTCTGAATGCAAAACAAGTTTCCACACTTAAACAGCTTATTAAAAAAGTTTAGAGGCTGCAGCTCAGATTCCGGCCACAGCGTTTCACCTTCAGATAGACGTGCTTCCTGCTTTAAGGGGATAGCTTATCAAAGCAAGGGTAAAAAGCCTTCATGTGTGCCAAGTACGCTTCTTGCTACGATGCTAACAAGTTGCTAAGGAAAATCACCTGAGGATGAAACCTCGAGAGGAACCAAGACTCAAACGTGGAACCCGTTCTCCTCTGGTCCACACATTATTCTGTGTTTATAGATAACAGTGTATAATCCAGTGGCAGAAACTACTTAATCAAGTTTATTAGCACAGTCTGAGGGAATTAGCATAATGCTAACGGAATGCCCAAATCACCACACACTTTCCTCCAACCATGTGGGCTTGCTCAGTGTTCTCTAATATGACTCACAGCTATCTGCAAACATGGAGCTAACTATAGCATTAGGATTAGCATAGCTAAAAACAATAACAGCCACCAGAAGACTGAATGTAGTCTGCTGTGTACAGTTCTGTAGACATTAAATGAGAATTAGGGCAAGTTTATAAGATTATGACGATTTAGGAACGTAGTTAGCAGCATGCTAATGTGTGGCGTACAAGCTATTTTCTGTTGCTTGTTAGCTAAATTAGCCTCTTAGCTAAACTACAGCGCTAAAACTACAGATACCGAACAGCTACATCACCCCCACTTATTTATTTATGTTTGGCTGATTACAATTTTATTTATTACTTGTGTTTATTTTTTTCATCGTCTTAATTTTCATTTTTTTCAAATATTCAGCTAAAGCAAAACAGATCGAATGAATTCATACGCACAGTGTCAAAGTGATGTCATTTGAATGGTATAAGTAACTTATACCCATAAGTTACCCCCCATATACCGTATAACCATTCAAAAACACTGACTGCACAGTTCAAAAACTATCCTGTAATCAAATACGTGATGTCTGTTCTCACTCTCATTGTGTAAAACCTCATTATTAGGAGACACTGTTGTTATTATTAGACAAGCCATTATTATGAGATACTAAATCATTATCATGAGACGCCAGGTCATTGCTATTGGAAATACTAAGTCATAATAATGACATACTGAGTCATAATAATGAGAATGTGAGTCTAATTATTATTTGAAACTTCCTTATTATTATAACATATGTCTCTTGGTGGCACTATTTTTTATTTTTCCGAGTCAACAGTGTCTAACACAGTCAGCTCCTGATATTGCTTTCAGCACTGGAGCATAAATCCTCCAATGTTCCTATAGACTGAATGTTAAAATGCATGAAGCAGTTACAGCTACTGTTACCACAAACCTGCACCACCCGTATCTGTGTATCCATTTTCGTGAGTCTTTCTAGAAATTTCTACACGTATTTCTACAGATTTATCTGTTTTAAGTCTGACACAATAAAGCTGCCTTTATAACCGCCCAGCTGAACATCCTGCTGTAGAGCGTCTGTATTTATAGGTTAGTGTTTGTGGCTTGCT
>JAMWET010005045.1:50000-70000 GCA_024036415.1 Prochilodus magdalenae | reverse complement strand
TGAGACCTCCCACACTAAAATGACAGGTGTTTCAGTTTCATTGTCCACCCCTGTATATACAGCATAGGTGCACTCTGCCAGGCTAACAAGTCCAGAGCTTATTTTAGGCACACTGTGTAACCCTATTACATACAGCTCTGGAAACATTTAAGAGACCACCTCTAAATGATCAGTTTCTCTAGGTGTGCAGGTTCTGGGTTGGTGTTGGTTCTGTTTGATTCTCTACACTACTGGAACCATGTCTCCCAAACTCCAGATCAGATATTGTATTAGATCTGTTTATTTAGAGAATCACTAATGACCTCCAGAAGCCTGTTTTTAGAACCATGCTCGCTGTGCGTTTCACCCCAGCCACCGCTCGCCAGTCTCTCTGTAGGTCACCTGAGGTCATCTTACGGTGGGTAAGGGACATTGGAATGAGGTGGCCCTCATCACGGTCAGTAGAGAGTGGGTTTGGCCCTCTGCCAGTCTGTAGCTGTGTTGTCCTGTGTGTTTGCTGCTGGACCTTGTTCTTATGAACCAGACGCTCACTGTATCTGCCAGTAAGCTTCAATCCTGTTACCCAGCCATTTATGGTATATTATATATATATATGTGTCTGTGTATATGAATAATATATATGCCCTGCTCCATTGTTAACCCTTTACATTGATCAGCACTTTGTCATAAACAGCATTTATGTTGGACACATGCTCGTTCTTACCTGTAGATGAGGCGGTACTTGCCGTCCCGGCCTTTGTCTGATATCGTGACCTCATAGGTGCAGGTGCATGGATGCCCATTACTGAGTCTGTCTCTGTTCTGGAGGCCCGCAGGTGGTGTCCACCTTAACCTGGCCGTACGAGCCTGTACGCTGCACACCTGCACACAAACACAGCAACAGCTTTATACCACACACCTGCACATCAGAAATAAAAACATCAACAAGGACATCATTACACACCCGCACACAACACAGCAACAGCTTTATACCACACACCTGCACACAACACAGCAACAGCGTTCATACCACACACCTGCACACAAACACAGCAACAGCTTTATACCACACACCTGCACACAAACACAGCATAGCGTTCATACCACACACCTGCACACAACACAGCAACAGCGTTCAGACCACACACCTGCACACAAACACAGCAACAGCGCTCATTACACACCAGCTCACAACACAGCAACAGCGCTCATACCACACACCCGCACACAACACAGCAACAGCGTTCATACCACACACCCGCACACAACACAGCAACAGCGCTCATACCACACACCCGCACACAACACAGCAACAGCTTTATACCACACACCCGCACACAACACAGCAACAGCGCTCATACCACACACCCGCACACAACACAGCAACAGCGCTCATACCACACACCCGCACACAACACAGCAACAGCGCTCATACCACACACCCGCACACAACACAGCAACAGTGTTCATACCACACACCCGCACACAACACAGCAACAGCGCTCATACCACACACCTGCACACAAACACGGCAACAGCGTTCATTACACAGCTTTATACCACACACCTGCGCACAAACACGGCAACAGCGTTCATCACACAGCTTTATACCACACACCTGCGCACAAACACAGCAACAGCGCTCATCACACAGCTTTATACCACACACATGCGCACAAACACCGCAACAGCGCTCATTACACAGCTTTATACCACACACCTGCGCACAAACACAGCAACAGCGCTCATTACACAGCTTTATACCACACACCTGCGCACAAACACAGCAACAGCGCTCATTACACAGCTTTATACCACACACCTGCGCACAAACACAGCAACAGCGCTCATTACACAGCTTTATACCACACACCTGCACACAAACACAGCAACAGCGCTCATCACACAGCTTTATACCACACACCTGCGCACAAACACAGCAACAGCGCTCATCACACAGCTTTACACCACACACCTGCACACAAACACAGCAACAGCACTCATCACACAGCTTTATACCACACACCTGCGCACAAACACAGCAACAGCACTCATTACACAGCTTTATACCACACACCTGCGCACAAACACAGCAACAGCGCTCATTACACAGCTTTATACCACACACCTGCGCACAAACACAGCAACAGCGCTCATCACACAGCTTTATAGCACACACCTGCGCACAAACACAGCAACAGCGCTCATCACACAGCTTTATACCACACACCTGCACACAAACACAGCAACAGCGCTCATTACACAGCTTTATACCACACACCTGCGCACAAACACAGCAACAGCGCTCATTACACAGCTTTATACCACACACCTGCGCACAAACACAGCAACAGCGCTCATTACACAGCTTTATACCACACACCTGCGCACAAACACAGCAACAGCGCTCATTACACAGCTATATACCACACACCTGCGCACAAACACAGCAACAGCGCTCATTACACAGCTTTATACCACACACCTGCGCACAAACACAGCAACAGCGCTCATTACACAGCTTTATACCACACACCTGCGCACAAACACAGCAACAGCGCTCATCACACAGCTTTATACCACACACCTGCACACAAACACAGCAACACCGCCCATCACACAGCTATATACCACACACCTGCGCACAAACACAGCAACAGCGCTCATTACACAGCTTTATACCACACACCTGCACACAAACACAGCAACAGCGCTCATTACACAGCTTTATACCACACACCTGCACACAAACACAGCAACAGCGCTCATTACACAGCTTTATACCACACACCTGCACACAAACACAGCAACAGCGCTCATTACACAGCTTTATACCACACACCTGCACACAAAACAACACACTTACATTCTCATGTTTATTTTGAACAGAATAAAACAGCTCCACTTTAAAAAACTATTTGCCTAAAATAGGAAATTTTAAAAACTTTTTTTTTTAAATGTCACTTTCCAACAGAAGACCAGGCCCATATCCTGCAGTCCTACAAATGTAGACCCCAACAAAAGATCAAAGTGGGTTTTCATTTTCCTTTTCCTTAAAGTGCCTTTTGAAGCAGAACAAAAAATATTCAATTTAAGAAAACAAACAAAACAGGAGAAAAGTCATTTCAGAGACAGCTCTCAGGTGAAAGGGTTTCATTACACAATTCTGAACATCAAAGTTGACCTCAGACCTGCCGCACCTGGTCATAAATGCTGATTTTTTTTTGGGCAATTTAAAGACGAATAAAACGCCAAGGAAAAACTCATACACCTATTCGTGAAGGGCCTTCTTTTGTCTGTTTTCCACGAATCCAGAAAAATCTAACAAAACACACATTTCTAATTTTGTTGTCCCCCGTCTTTAAAGTGGTCTAAATATTGTGGGGAGGTGTGTAAATAGTGCAGGTCTATCCCTACTGAGCAGCTGACCCAATAAAAATAAACATAAAGAAATTATATATAACATTAGTGGACTAGTCATTAGTTACACTAGGCCTACACCCCTTTACACAAGTACACTAGGCCTACACCCCTTTACACAAGTACACTAGGCCTAGATCCATTTACACAAGTACACTAGGCCTACACCCCTTTACACAAGTACACTAGGCCTAGATCCATTTACACAAGTACACTAGGTCTACACCCCTTTACACAAGTACACTAGGCCTACACCCATTTACACAAGTACACTAGGTCTACACCATTTTACACAAGTACACTAGGTCTACACCCCTTTACACAAGTACACTAGGTCTACTCCCATTTACACAAGTACACTAGATCTACACCCATTTACACAAGTACACTAGGTCTACACCATTTTACACAAGTACACTAGGTCTACTCCCATTTACACAAGTACACTAGGTCTACTCCCATTTACACAAGTACACTAGGTCTACTCCCATTTACACAAGTACACTAGGTCTACACCCCTTTACACAAGTACACTAGGCCTACATCCCTTTACACAAGTTCACTAGGTCTACACCCCTTTACACAAGTACATTAGGCCTACACCCCTTTACACAAGTACACTAGGCCTACACCCCTTTACCCAAGTACACTAGGCCTAGACCCATTTACACAAGTACACTAGGTCTACACCCCTTTACACAAGTACACTAGATCTACACCCCTTTACACAAGTACACTAGATCTACACCCATTTCCACAATTACACTATGTCTACACCCATTTCCACTATTAGACTAGGCCTACACCCATTTCCACGATTACACTAGACCTATGCCCAATTCTGTAGTTACACTAGGTCTACACCCATTTCCATAGTTACACTAGGCCTACACCCATTTCCATAGTTACACTAGGCCTACACCCATTTCCACAATTACACTAGGTCTACACCCATTTCCACATTTACACCAGGACTACACCCATCTACCATGTTAGAGTAGATCTACACCGAGTTCCACTTAAACAATTACACTAGGTCTACACCCATTTCCACTATTACACCAGGCCTACACCCATTTCCACTATTACACCAGGCCTACACCCATTTCCACTATTACACCAGGCCTACACCCATTTCCACTATTACACCAGACCTACACCCAGTAAATGAAACCTGACTTTCAGACGTTGAGGTGTATCAGACTGATTAGGGACTGTTAGAGCTGATAAAGACAGAAGACAAACAGACAGCAGTGCAGCGTCTCCCATAGATTCTACAGTCTTCAGACAAACACCATCACCGAGGAGCCGTGTGTGGTAATAACTCTGAGCTGCACAGTGATTCATTACACACATACACAGTCAGGAAACAGAGCGGCTGTGAATGAGCACACAAACACACTTGGTTATTAAACACACCACTGCAGTTCACCTCCAGAACCTATCTATCCCTTAATATGAAAAGAGGAGCAGGGATACGAGGGGGGATCTTTGGTGGGATGTGCCGTCATGCCCACATAATGAGTTCTGGCTCTGAGTTGTTAATCTCTAAAGAGAAAAATGAACGTCATTGTTGAAATTCTCACCTTGGGTGAACAAATATGGCTCAAACTTACACGTCTTGGTGGATAGAGATTCTCCCCAGGAAGTTTCTAGATCCGTTGATTTTCGAGGTCATTATGGAATTGAAAAACGAATTTTTGCTAAACTTTATTACCACTCATTTGCACTAAACTGACCTCACCAAAAACAGCTTACGCAAACCAGAAGGCGTGGTCCAGTGTGGACGTTTAGATCAGGGGGGATTAGCCTTTTTCAGTTTAGCCTAAAGTTTACCCAGAAGGACCCAACTGACAGTAATGAAAATTGGTGCGCAGGTTTGACATCGTGAGACATACAAGGGCGGGCCTTATCGCCGTACCTGATTGACCCAACAGCCACGACTGAGGACATTCAGTGAGCAGTGGTGTCCTCCATTAAGTCATCCTGTTGTGCCAGCATCATTGGCAGACGGCTGTACACCCAGGACTACATGCACACGGACCATTACAACGAGTGTCCTTAACACCACGTCACCGAAGACTGCAGTGGTGTCGTGCCAGACTGTCATGGACTGACCAGAATGGCAGCGGGTCATCTTCAGTGACGAGTCCCGCTTTAGTCTTGGTGGAGACGCCCAGCGAATCCGTGTGTGGAGGCACCGTGGTCAGCACCAAGATGAACAGTTTGTTGTCATGCGTCACACGTCCAAAGGGCCTGGTGTCACTCCACCTTCACCTCCACCCCTACCGCAACATCTGCAGAAACTGCAATGCTATTGGGAAGGAAGATAAGGTAACCAATAATTCATATCGTCCCTGTCCATAGAAAAACATGAATCTCCATTTTCGTTGATTTTTACTTTTATACCTCATTTGATCACATGAGCTGCTCTTTACACCGTCAGGAAGTTTCATGAAGAATGGACCAACAGAAATGGCCCAAAACACTTTGGTAAGACGTCCGGTTCCATTGACTTCCATTCAAATTAAATGCGTATTTTGGCCTCTCCTGTAAAGTTGCCATTTTGGAGATACCTGTATAAAGATGCCACCATGTCATGTGACATGCCAGACATCTCGGTATGGAGTTGTGGAGTTTCCTAATGGTGTCCTGTGATAATCCATCCCATGCAGTTTTAATATTCTCACACAGAATATGGTGCAGTGAATATGAATATGGTGAATATGGTTCCTGCAGATGGTGCGGTAGGGGTGGAGGTGGAGAGACACCAGGCCTTCTGGACGTGTGACAGCAATCCCTTTATCTTGGCACTGACCACGATGCCTCCACACATGGATTCGTCGGTCGTCTCACGATGTCAAACCTTCCCACCAAGTTTCATTCCTGTTGGTTGATTCCTTCTGGGTGCAGCTATTTGTGCCACAACTCTTTTAACTTACATGATTTTCGATTCAAACTTCTTACAGCAATAACAGGATTATTTAAAATAAATAGTCAAATAATCAATTAATGAATTAATAATAAATTAGTTACTGATACATTTTTAAAAACTGATATTTTGATGTCCTGCTTTAAAACCTCTTCCAGCAGGAACATCCAGCACCTGAGGAAAACATCATTCTGGAAGCCTGTGGAACTTCAACGAAACAACTGGGATCAAGCCTTCACCTCCGAATTCACACCCTCACTCGTCAGGAGACTGTAGCTGACGCTCTAACACCTCGTTAACATGTTCCCACAGCGGAGAACCAGACCGAGAGCATGCAGTCGCGTATGGAGAGGACGTCTGAAGGACGCTAGCGTTTCTATTAGCGGCGTTAGCACCACATTAACAGCTCTGCCTGCATTTCTATTACAGTAATGCTCTCCTCCCAGTCTCCCAGAGGAGGAGTAATGATCCTGAATGGAGAGAGTGGGGAGCTTTATGGCTGTGAAGAAGAGCTCATACAGACGGTTTAGAGATTAATGCTTCATTCTGATTATAACTAAAGCGCTATCCCCAAAATCCCCCTGCTGAAATATAGTGGAAGTCTTAAGAGTCTGGGGTCTGAAGAGGCTAACGTGGCTAACAAACAATGGAAGTGTGCACCCCACCAATTAGCCCGTTGCTAACTGCGTGCCTAAATCATCATGCTCAGACCCACTGACAAAATTCAGTCTTCCAGGTGGCTGCTATTATGCTTAGCTATGCTAATGTCCTTTAGTCCACCTGTGCAGATAATAGTGAGTCACACAGCTAGGGTTACGACCTGACCTTAATATTAGGGGACAATTGTACGTGCACGTGACATAACCAAGGACGGGCCTTATCGCTGTACCTGACTGACCCAACAGCCACAACTGAGGACATTCAGTGAGCAGTGGTGTCCTCCATGAGTCATCCTGTTAGTGCCAGCACCATTGGCAGACGGCTGCACCACGCAGGACTACATGTACACAGACCGTTACAATGACTGTCCTTAACACCACGTCACCGTCACCAAAGACTGCAGTGGTGTCGTGCCAGACTGTCATGGGGCGACTCAGAATGCCAGCGGGTCATCTTCAGTGACGAGTCTCGCTTATGTCTTGGTAGAGACGACCAACGTATCCATGTGTGGAGGCAGCATAGTAGGCACCAAGACACATATCACTGTGCTGGTTATAAAGATTTCTGTTCACCTGAGAAGGGTGAAACTGTCAAAAATGTAGTTTTGATTGAGAGATATGACATGGCATCTGTAACGCACTCAGTAGTTGGGTGAAGGCTCCCGGGGAGGGAGATGCAACAGGGGGTTAGCTGCTTCCTCCGACCTCCATAAAGAAATCTCATGCGAGAGACACTGCCAGTCATCGGAGTACGGACCCATTTATTGGGCAGGGGAGCACCCACACCTCGTGGTTACAACCCCAGACAACACTGCCGCAGAACATAGAGGTTACAAAAACCCCCGTAACCATTCCGCATGCCGTACTTATACAACCGTTAGCCCTGTACTCCCTCTCTCGCTCACGACATACAGCCCATGCGCCCAATGCCGGCACTTTAAGTGACCGTTACACTGTGCTATTTAAAAAAAAGTCAATACATCACATAATCTTCCTATAATAAATAATAAAACAGTAATAATTACCCCATATAACTGACCCAACTCATCTATACCCAACTATAATAACTGCCACGCCATTTAGGAAACAAGCACAAGAAAATTCAAACAAGAACCTGGCGCATGAGAAACTGACTCCAGCTTCGTAGAAAACAGCGCCTTCCTCTACTTTCTTTGTGTGGCCTAAGGTCGAGACCAAAAGTTAACAGAACTAAAATTGACCTGCGACCCAAACGCTGTGGATTTCCTGATTTGACAAAGAGCAATGGTGATGGGCAAAAACAAGGAGCAGGAAAATGAGGTAACGCAGCTCTCTGCATATAAATGAGTGTCTACAGTGTCCATGCCTGTGTATGTGACGCTTCATCTAACCGTAAAACTTGCAGAACCCAGACAAATATCAATCAATCAATCAATAAACAGCAGTTCCTGTAAACAAACACCCACAGAGGAGAGGAACATCACAGCATCACACACAAACCCACAAACACAAACAGACAGCAACCTCAAGTTGGGAAATCCAGCAGCACAGCTAAACACTGACCCCATGTGGTACAGAGTCCTTCACTGCAGGTCAGACACCTACACAGTCACTTTACCCTCTGTACTGAACATCTCAGGGTCAGTTTGTCTGATTTTCAACAGACAGACAGACACACAGACACACAGACAGACAGACAGACAGGCAGACACACAGACAGACAGACAGACAGGCAGGCAGACAGACAGACAGACAGACAGACAGACACACAGACACACAGACAGACACACAGACAGGCAGGCAGGCAGACAGACAGACAGACAGACACACAGACAGACACACAGACACACAGACAGACACACAGACAGACACACAGACAGACACACAGACAGGCAGGCAGGCAGACAGACAGACAGACAGACAGACAGACAGACAGACAGACAGACAGACACACAGACAGACAGACAGACACACAGACACACAGACAGACAGGCAGGCAGGCAGGCAGAGAGACAGACAGACATGTATGTAGACAGACAGACTCACCTGGGGCTTTTCAATTCCTGACAGAATATCCTGAAACTTCTTCGCCTCTGTGTCTTGATCTAAAAGGGAGAGAGAGAGAGAGAGAGAGAGAGAGAGAGAGAGAGAGAGAGAGACAAAGGAGGAACAGGCAGAGACAAAGGAGAGAGAAATAAGAGAGTAAAGATACAGAGACAGAGACAGAGACAGAGAGGGAAGGAGAGAGAGAGAGACAGAGAGGGAAGGAGAGAGAGAGAGAGAGAGAGAGACAGAGAGGGAAGGAGAGAGAGAGAGAGAGACAGACAGACAGACAGAGAGACAGAGACAGAAACAGAGAGGGAAGGAGAGAGAGAGAGAGAGAGAGACAGAGACAGAGACAGAGAGGGAAGGAGAGAGAGAGAGAGAGAGAGACAGAGAGGGGAGGAGAGAGAGAGAGAGAGACAGACAGACAGAGAGACAGAGACAGAGACAGAGAGGGAAGGAGAGAGAGAGAGAGAGACAGAGAGGGAAGGAGAGAGAGAGAGAGAGAGAGAGACAGAGAGGGAAGGAGAGAGAGAGAGAGAGAGAGAGAGGGAAGGAGAGAGAGAGTAAAGATAGAGAGACAGAGACAAACACAAAGAAAGAGAGAGAGAGTGAGCAAGCGAGAGAGGCAGAGAGAGACAGACAGAGGAGGAACAGGGAGAAAGAGACAGAGAAGACAGAAAGAAAGAGAGACAGAGAAATAAACAAAGAGAAAATGAGAGAGGGAGAGAGAGAAAGACAAAGAGAGACAGACAGATAATTAGGTATGAATTTTCTCTGGCTGGTAGTTCACTGTAAGAAGTGGATGCAGAGTGAATACTCTGAGTCCAGATCGCATCCGTGTCTGCGAGGTGAAGAGATACATATACGATGTGAGTTTGAGGAGAAGACGGAGTGTACAGTTCAGTTTCACCCAAACATACCCCACGTGTTCATTCCCTGTTATTACAGTGTTCAGTCAGCAGAGGGCGGCATCACACCAAAACACTAACAGTTACCTTTAAAACGGAAAAAAGGAAAGAAGAGGAAAAACGAAACTCCGACAGAAACATGTCACAGGCGTTCAGGAGGAGTACGGAGAACGAGAAAAACATTCCAGAGAAACCGTAAACATGCGGAAACAAGCGGCCCAGAATCCCGGAACCACACTCGATTACACCGTTCCTCAGAGAAACCACACAGCACAGCCAGCCAGCGCACAGTCTGACCTTTCCATCATTCACACACAGTGAATCAGCAGAGACAGCCTCCGACCTGAGCTCAGGAGGTAATGAGCCTGGAATCTGCCGTCCTCTGCTCTGAACATCTGCGTTAAGCATGCAGCTGTAATTAAACGGCAATTAAAGTTGGATCAGAACGAGTGAATCAGAATCCCACTCAACGATTTCCACGGAAGCGATGAGGCGGCAATCGAGCACGATCTGGACTAAGGGTGGATTGATGGAGCTCCACCTAATATCTTTGAGATGAGCTGGTGTGATCCATCCAACGTCCGCACCTGTCCTCACTAATGCTCTTGTGGCTGAAGGCAAATGAATCCTCACAGCAAGGGAGTGCAGCACAGGGAGGACAGCTTTCCTATTAACACCCATCAAAAATAAACACTCTGGAAGCAGTCTGAGATCACTGACTCGAGTCCCATGTTGTCTGAGTCACAGCTTGAGTCATAACTTATGATGGAGCTTTAATACGAACAAATGAAACCTTATGGCTCCAGACTTACATGCCTCCGTTTTCTGCAGACAGTGGCTAGAGGCTGCAGGGTGCAAGTCGGTGTCCGGTCCTGATTCTCTGGGGAGAGAGAGTCTAGTCCGGGCCTTACACTGACTTCCGGGCCTTGCTAGCGCTGCAGTGCACTCCCGCCATCTTGTGTATTTGGTGTGAGGTTCAGGTTTAATGTTCTTATAAGTCTTTAGTCTTGGCTTATGGAAATAGCTCTCTCCAGCTCCCAACAGGAAGCAGCACAGCAGCTCCGGGAACATCTCTGGCAGGTAGGTGAGACATGGAAGAGACTCCGAGCATCAGAACAAACTACTGCACACCCACAAGGGCAGCTGTGGCCAAACGCTGTTTCTGCACTATTGTTCAACAGTTCCTCCTCTTGTTTATTTACCCCAGGAGCATGATGGGAAAAAATCTCAGGAATCTAGTTGCGGTCTTGTAAATACTGACCCTGCAAGATTCTCAGTCTTTGCAAAATCATAGTCTGTGGCTAAAAGCATTCTTTCCAGAGATTTCTAACGTACGGTTAGCTTGAAGGATGAAGTACACCTCAGAGGGCCAAGACTCAACCCAGACTCACACCTTAGAGAGCCAAGATTCGACCTGGACTCACACCTCAGAGGGCCAAGACTCAACCCAGACTCACACCTAAGAAAGCCAAGACTCAACCCAGACTCACACCTCAGAGGGTCAAGACTCAACCTGGACTCACACCTCAGAGGGCCAAGACTCAACCCAGACTCACACCTCAGAGGGTCAAGACTCAACCTGGACTCACACCTCAGAGGGCCAAGACTCAACCCAGACTCACACCTCAGAGAGCCAAGATTCGACCTGGACTCACATCTCAGAGGGCCAAGACTCAACCCAGACTCACCCCTCAGAAAGCCAAGACTCAACCCAGACTCACACCTCAGAGGGTCAAGACTCAACCCAGACTCACACCTCAGAGGGTCAAGACTCGACCTGGACTCACACCTGAGAGATACAAGACTCGACCTGGACTCACACCTCAGAGAGCCAAGACTGAACCCAGACTCACACCTCTGAGAGACAAGACTCGACCCAGAATCACACCTCTGAGAGACAAGACTCGACCCAGAATCACACCTCCGAGAGACAAGACTCGACCTGGACTCACACCTCACAGAGCCAAGACTCGACCTGGACTCACACCTCAGAGAGCCAAGACTCAACCCGGACTCACACACTTGACAGGGGTCCGCAACCCAAAAGATACTCCAACTTGACTACTTACGATAGAGGGAAAGGAGATCAGCCCTCAACTCGTTCTGGGCAAATTCCTCTGGCAGTCTGCAAGTAAATCAATGGGTCCGATTAAAGTTTCTCCACTTCTATTCACTTAGATTCTTAACTCAGACTCGCAGCTCAGAGACTCGAGACAGACTCTCACCTCAGAGACTCAAGACAGACTCTCACCTCAGAGACTCGAGACAGACTCTCACCTCAGAGACTCGAGACAGACTTGCAGATCAAAGACTAAACTGTACGTTTATGGCCTTTTGCACATGTGAACTTTTTTGGATGTAGGGCATGAAATCTAAACCAGACACTGGGCTGGTAGGTAAACATACAAGACGGAGTTCGCAGACTACGGGAAACCACTCCGTCCAGAAACACACAGAGTGTCCTCAGACAGGCCAAATCACAGGACGTCCAAATCGGTAAAAACATCAGCTGCTAATGCTAATACCAGAAACAGTGGACAAACGTGGGCAGTTGAGCACAGTGTATAGAATTTTCACATGCTATTTGACACCTCTGGTCTGACTCAACTTGTGAAAAGGCCAGCACACAAACACGGACATACACTGGACTCGGTTGTTAGCAAAGGGGCGAAAATTCCATTTGTTGTTGCCAAAGATCTTCGTATCACTCGCCATGTCTGTCTTTATAACACTGTAACTTCTCCAGCTGTCCAGACTCGGTCTGTCTGGGTAAAGTTTAGAACTGAGAACATGAGGGAGCTGCTTATGGAGGCCATGAATAAAATACCACGCATAATATCCGGCTGTCCTGAACACACTCTGACAACACTAACTCTAAAGCTATGAACTTTTGGTAAACAGAACGTTCCATGGGGGTGTAATCTGGCAGCACAATCTCAGACTCAGACCGTACATGGCATGACATGGATATTGGGAGACCAAATAACCACTGAGAACTAGACAATTAACTACAATTAAGAAGCATCTGCCAATTGTGCTCGCACACAGAGGAATCCATCCCCATTTAACCCATCCATGAAGTGAACCCACCCACATACACTCACACGCACACTAGGGAACACCAGGGGACAGTGAGATACTTGCCCGGAGAGGCAGACAGCCCTATCCATGGTGCCCAAGAAGTAGTTAGAGGTTGGGCGCCTTGCTCAAAGACACTTCAGTCGTGTCCTGTCGGTTCAGGGAATCAAACCGGTAACCCTCCGGTCACAATACTAGCCCCATAACCTCCAGTTCACAACTGCCCCCGAAAAAAAGATGTCAGGGAACCGAACCCCGGTCTGCCGCATGACAGGCAGAGATCCTGTCCACTATAGCTGCCAACATACAAGGACAAAATACCTGCCTACTGTGAATTCTTGGCTTGTTCAGGTTGGTGCAGATCTTCACAGCGGGTGGAGGCGGTGTTTGGGCAGCATAACCAACAAGTGGATTGTCTCTTTTTCTAGAAGGGCAGGACCTTCTCTGTAAACGGTTGCCAAGGTGAGCTCGGGCACAGTGCAGGGATGACGTGCCGTGACATACCATACCTGATGTACATCAGGCAGGGTCATTATTGCATGCCCACCTTTGCATCTGGGTTGGCCTGCAAGAGGCTATAAGACATATCGCACACAGAGAAACACTCCTTTGGTTTGTATAACTACGAACTGGGAAGAATAATGGGAGGAATGGATGGAGATCACAGTCAGAGGACAAGGTAAACAGGCAGGTATGACCGTTAAAGCCAGGCAGTGTAAAGGGAACAATAATAACAGTCAGACAGTCAGTGACAGTCAAACACTCCCACCAGCACAGGCAGACCCGGAACTCCTCTCTGTGGAGAAACGTAATGAGCCTGCGGGTCTCTTTAGCCTCAAAATCCTAAAAGTCAGAGTCTAATCAAGTCATTCAGCACTAATCAATCTAATCAAATGTTTTGCCTCAAATTAACAAAGTATACAATATGTCCTAATTCACAGCTACTGACTCGAAAACCCTCAAAGGAACAGTTCAGCATCTAAAGCCATATACTACAGTCTTGGCTAAGAGTGGATATAAAATAGATAAGATATTCCTTTATTGATCCCACAGTGGGGAAATTTGGAATGTTACAGCGGCTCAGAGGAAAGAACAGAAGTGTCAGGAAACATACAAATACTAAATAAGATCTATATACAAAAATTTCAGAAGAATATAAAGAAAAAACAAAAATTTTAAACCCAGAAGACAGCAGTTTTATTGCAGTGGAACAGACTACTGTAGAAATAGACCAGTGCAGAGATAGACTAGTGTAGAAATAGACTAGTGTAGAAGTAGACTAGTGTAGAAATAGACTATATAGAAATAGAAATATAGAATATAGAAATATAAATAAATACTGATTGATTGATTGATGTCACGACTACATCTCTCTGTCACACATGCATGAGCTTCCTTTGAGACCTGCTTCCAGAGTAGACTATAACATTGCAGTGGTGTACAGTGATCTGTAGTTCTCCTCTATCCCTCAATACCATGCCTCTCTCAGGGGTTCTCAGTTACTCAGTCATCTGTTCATCTGAAACAGTGAAACAGCAAAAGACTGCAGGGTTACAGTAAAAGGGGATTTCCGAGAGACAGAGAGGGAGAGGGGGGGAGAGAGAGAGAGAGAGAGAGAGAGAGAGAGAGAGAGAGAGAGAGAGAGAGAGAGAGAGAGAGAGAGAGAAATGGAGAGAGAGAGACGAAGAGAGAGAGAGAGAGAGAGAGAAATGAAGAGAGTGAGAGAGAGATGAAGAGAGTGAGAGACGAAGAGAGAGAGAGAGAGAGAGAGAGAGAGAGAGAGAGAGAGAGAGAGAGAGAGAGGAGAGAGAGAGAGAGAGAGAGAGAGAGAGAGAGACGAAGAGAGAGAGAGAGAGAGAGAGAGAGAGAGAGAGAGAGAGAGAGAGAGAGAGAGAGAGAGAGAGAGAGAGAGAGACGAAGAGAGAGAGAGAGAGAGAGAGAGAGAGAGAGAGAGAGAGAGAGAGAGAGAGACAGACGAAGAGTGTGAGAGAGAGAGAGAGAGAGAAATGAAGAGAGAGAGAGAGACGAAGAGAGAGAGAGACGAAGAGAGTGAGAGAGAGAGATGAAGAGAGTGAGAGACGAAGAGAGAGAGAGAGAGAGAAAGAGACGTAGAGTGTGTGTGAGAGAGAGAGATGGAGAGAGAGAGAGACGGAGAGAGAGAGAGCAAGAGAGAGAGAGAGAGACAGAGAGCGAGAGAGAGAGAGAGAGAATTTGTTGTTTGCTTCGGTTGTCCTAAGCTCACCCTGAGGATCTGTGTTATGGGAAAGTGTCTATTACAGCGTTTCTCTGGAACGAACACACACACACACACACACACACACACACACACACACACACACACACACACACACTAACACAGCTATGAGTCACTGAGGGGAAGCTCAGACTGGGAGCAGAAACGGCAGCACACCTGAGACACATGCTTCTTCAGTTAACACACAAACTATACAAGTTAACTGGGTTGCTTCTCTGGAACTGTCTTACAGTGGGTTCATACCTCCAGGAAAGAAAGTACTGGGCTCAAATAAAGACTAATGTTTCTACAACCATGTCCGTGACCTGTGACGTCCCCCAGGGTTCAATTCTTGGCCCACTCTTATTTCATTTACACATTCCTTTCTTGGCTTGGCCAAATCCTAAGTCTAAGGGAGTTCTTACCACAGTTATGCGGATGACACTTAGCTCTACTTGGCTGTCTGCCCAAACAACTATGGTCCCCTTGACTCCACTTTGTGCGTGATTTGAGCAGATCATTAACCGGATGGGACAAATAAAGAGGAATCAGAGACCATTTTATTCACGAAATCGGCCATGAGAGGCCCAGGCTAGCTGCCTATCTGGGGTCCAGCGCCCTTAAATCTAAAGAACTAGCATGTGACCTTGGGGTTCTAACGGACTCGGATCTCAGTGCTACCAAATCAGCCTACCAAATCAGACCAGCCCTAGACCAGCCCTAGACCAGCCCTAGACCAGCCCTAGACCAGCCCTGGACCAGCCCTGGACCAGCCCTAGACCAGCCCTAGACCAGCCCTGGACCAGCCCTGGACCAGCCCTGGACCAGCCCTGGACCAGCCCTGGACCAGACCTGGACCAGACCTAGACCAGACCTAGACCAGACCTAGACCAGACCTAGACCAGACCTAGACCAGACCTAGACCAGACCTAGACCAGACCTAGACCAGACCTAGACCAGATCTGGAGAAACTCATCCACAGCTTTGTTTCTAGCAGGACTTATCACTGTGATGGTCTCCTAACTGGGCTTCAGACTTTAAGATAATGTTACTGGTCTATGAATGTCTTAATGGTGTAGGACCAGTGTACTCCTCTGGAGGGCTACAGTGACATGCACTGCGCAGAACTCTCAGAGAATTAGGAACTAGGCAGTTAGTCCTGACTAAGGTAAAGCCTAAACATGGAGAAGTAGTGTTTAGCTACTGCCCTTAAAGGGTAATCAATAGAAAGAGTATTAGATGAGCCATTTACATTTACGGCATGTAGCTGACACTCGTATCCAGAGCGACCTATAAGGTTAATCATATTACAGGTGGGCCAGTGTAGTGTTAGGAGTCTTGCCCATGGACTCTTATTGGTACAGCGGTAATCACACCCAGACTGGGATTCGAACCCCAGTCTCCCACATGTGGTGGTGGCTTCCTGGTGGGTAGTGGTAATTATATATATTCCGGGGAGATTCTGGACCATTCTGAATATTCAGCAGGTTTAATAAACACATCCACACATTCTGGACCATAAAAGATACAGCTGACACACACACACACACACACACACACACACACACACACACACACACACACACACACACACAAACCCACACACACACACACACACACACAAACCCACAAACACACACACACACACACACACACACAGACCCACAAACACAAACACCCACAAACACACACACACACATACACACACACACACACACACACACACACATACACACACACACACCCACACATACACACATACATACACACACCCACAAACACACAAACACACAAACCCACACAAACACACACCCACACACACACCCACAAACACACACACACACCCACAAACACACACATACCCACAAACACACACATACATACACACACCCACAAACACACGCACACACACACATACACACACCCACACATACACACACACACATACATACATACACACACCCACAAACACACAAACCCACAAACACACAAACCCACACACACACCCACAAACACACACACACACATACACACACACCCAAAAACACACACACACAAACCCACACACACACAAACCCACACCACCCCACACTCACACACACAACCACACACCCACACAAACCCACAAACACCCACACACCCCCACACACATCCTTTCATACATGCATATGGAGTACACACGCCTGGTGGGCAGGCCTATTCACGGCACCTGGGGACTTGTTGGGGGCTTTGGTGTCCTACTCAAGTTGTGTCCTGTCGGCCCAGGGGATCAAACAGGCGACTCCGTCATGACCAGGCTGGTTCCCTAACCTCCAGCCCACCACTGTGTGTTCTGCTATATTTGTGAGAACCACATGTTTGCACAAGCTTAGGATAAGCGAGGACATGCTGTTGATCCCTACTGAACCACTTCACCACAAACCACTTTTTGGGAAATCTAATAGAGCAGAAATGAGCCTTTTGGACAGTGGGGTTAAGATTAGGGCTTGGGCTTAGATGTAGCATTACTGAGCTACAGTAATCCAAAAATCAATGTAAACATATGGACGTCCTCATAAACGTGTGTATGTGACTGGGACTCTCTTCAGCAGTGGGTGTGCATGTGGTGCGATTCTGAATGATAAACAGAACTTTGTGAAATGATCTCACCAACTCACGCCTGAGTCAGTGAACTGTGTGGATTGGCCGAATGTCTGCAGTGGTGGTGGTTTTGATCAGTTTGATTTGGTTGGACAGCTTTTGCACATGCACCGTAACCTTTTACTTATGTTGCTGCTCAAACACTGAACCCGTTTAATATCCTGTCCTGTCAGGGTGGTTTACATAGACACAATGAAACTCACAACGGTATTCTGTCTGATGGTAAGAAGCCGTTGTATTAAATCTGTTATTTACACAGATACTGTGTGTTTTGAATGTCCTTGAACTCGTACTCATATATACAGATGCTTCTCGGCCTAGCTCTGATTTCTTTCCATAATTCCAAGTCAAGTCAAAATTTATCCACAGATTTCAGAGGTTTACCAGCTACGGTGTCCTGACTGCTTATGTAGATATGAAACTACATTGTGTGGTTCATACTGTACCTTTTACACTACAGATATACATGTACAGCTATCAGAACACTTCCTGTTGGCTACCAAAGAAGAAATGTACAAAATGCTGCCAGAATTGGTACAATCCTCCAAAATATCACGACAAATTCTCAAATCTTCTTATTAGAGTATAAGAACTGCCATTTCCGTGCTGTTCCAGGATAACCAGAGTGCGGAAGTGCTGGCTGCAAAATGGACAGCAGGCAGAGGGTCTCACAAAGCAACAGGCAGTGGATGGAGATCCACTAGAGCAGGACCAGCAGATGGAGACCCAGTACAGAGCAGGACGAGCAGAACGTGTACAACTCCACTCCGCTAGCACAGCCCATCCAGCTAATGCTAATGCTAAAGCTGCTGCTGCTGCTGCTGCTAGGATCACCGCGCAAAGCCACAGCAGGAACTCGGTTCCAGTCACTCTGTTTGCAGAACATATGTGAACCCCTGCAGGTCCTCCTAATTTCTTATAGCAGTGTATGGAAGTCCCCCGAGCTCATCTTTCAGATAAACGGATCTCAGCTAACGTAGCAGCCTACGGTCTTCTTCAGCAGTAACGTGGCCATTGCCACAGCCCTAGAGTCTAAGCACCCCGATATGTTCTCAAGGATGCTTGCATATGGCTAGAGCTGTAAGTCAAACTGACTATAAGGTATGGGCAACTTCAATTTGTGTTTAAGAGTCAAATTCCTGAGAGAGGATTTCATTTTGTCCATGTGCAACTTCTCTTTTTGTCGCTAGCAGTGAAGACACGCCAGTGCTAACATCCATAGACTGCTCCCGCTGAGAATTTTAGAGTGACCAAATGAGAGACATCTTCTACGAAATCAGCTGCTGAAACATCTAACCTGCATGAGCAACCTGCACCACCTCATCTTCACCCAACCTGAACTTCCCAGCAATAATGGAGAAGCTGGCATCTGCAGGGACAATGCTGTCTCTTTCCTTGTCAGCTAGTCCTCAGGTACAGGCGAAAACCAGCCCAGCTTCTCCTTCAAAGACCTAGCAACCTCCCTCCTCCTCCCCACCAACAGCATTTTCTGCTGCTCATCATCCAAACAACCCCAAACACATTCATTGATGATGAAGTCCGGACTCTGGGCTGGTCAGTCCATTGTTCTGGGAACACCAGCACGTCTTGATCTTCTCAGGTACATGCTCAGGGTTAGTGCAGACTCTCAGTGTAGAAGGCACTCCCTCCAAATCACCCCAGATTGAAAGTTACCCAGGCTTTTGAACACTTCAGTTGAGGCTGGATATTAAATGGATGTAGGTGGTCTCTGACTTGTGCACAGTACTGTATATGGACCGGTGTGAGAACATATGGCAGTAGGTAAAACAATTGGCTCTGTTTCCAGAATGATCAAAGGCCTCTGCGCTTTGTGTTCTCCACCAGTTTCCATGACGTCAACACACAGTGATATACACACCCTACATACACCTGCATGGAGCTCCACAGACATGCATTCACAGACACACAGAGACACACAGTCAGGCACACAGACAGACACACACACAGACAGACACACAGAGACAAACAGAGACACACAGAGACACACAGACATACTTACACACACCTGCATGGAGCTCCACATACATGCACACATACAGACAGGCACACAGACAGACAGACACACAGACAGACAGGCACACAGAGACAAACAGAGACACACAGTC
>JAMWET010005045.1:25000-42500 GCA_024036415.1 Prochilodus magdalenae | reverse complement strand
CAAAGCTTCCAAGCCTTCTCTTTAAATTTCTGCATAATTATATAACACGATCAAAATCATTCAGTGTTTGGGTGTACAGTTCTTCATTCTAGAAAAACTCGCCACCTCAGAATGGCAGCAATAGGAACCAGACATTTTATTTTTATCACGTTATTGTCACATCACATTTTCACAGGTGTGAAGGTGAGTGAAAAACTTAGGTGCGTAGTCCCTTACAGTACTTCAATACAAACACTAATTTACAGTTATGAATAAAAGTTATGAATGAAAACTATGATATATACAGATGTACACATTACCATATAGCACTATGGTAAGGCTGAGGTAGATGAGAGATGCAGGGTAGATACAGGGCGTAGAATATTATATATGTATATACACTACAGATATACAGTGTGGATGGGAGATAACAGTAGGTCACTCTATGTGCAAGTGTAAATATGCTAATGTAAAGTGCAGAGTGATGATTGTCCATGGAGATCATCGTTTAGATGGTTAAAGGGTTTGGTAGAGCTTAAGCAGGAAGGCCCAAACTTCTTGTCCCTTTTGGGCAGGGTGGTGCAAAGCACCATGTCCCTGACAGCAAGAGGACAGTGGACTGCTGTTGGTCCAGTAATGGCAAAGTTGGCGGTCGTTTTGGTCAGTGTTGTTTTGGCGGTTCACTGGCAGCATAGCAGACAAAATCCCATTTTCCCATCACTCGTTCTCCAGGGAGGGATCCAATTTACTTATTCTTCCTTTCTTTCGTTACTTCCGTTAGCCTGTTTCCGGTATTTGTAATGTTTCTCTGTAGGCATATTTTCCAAAATGAAAGGCCGTATATATTTTAAATCTGTTTGTGGATACTAGTAGGCATGTACTTAGGACAGTAATCTGGGTGGTCTGAGAATGAACCAGCAGAAGCAAACAGTCTGTCAGTGAGGGGCCGACCTTATCAAGCCAGCACTTGATATGCATAAGCATGCTATCCGGGGTTCTTGGTGGGCCAAGGGCCAAAAGCGCTAAACAGTATAGACATAAAGAAGCTAACTGTGTTCCAAATAGGTTTAAAGAAGGCATTTTAGAACATCACACCATGCATCCGATCTTAACTATACTGTAGCACCTCTTCTATGAATCCCACCACTCTCACCCTGGAGGTATTCATAGCCTTGTCAACTTTGTAGAGCGCCATCTGTAGGAGCCTGAAGTTACTACCACCTCAAACACACAAGGTGACTAATTTTTTGGGTCTGGGTAGCTTCTGTTTGCTTATATTATGTGAGGTGGGGTTGGGTGAGGGCAAGTTCCTGACGGGCCAAACCAAACATCATTGCAGGTCAGCAGCTTTCGCCCACGGTCCATACTTTGGGCAGCCTTGGTCTAAAACCATCTCTCAGTGAAAGTTAATACATATAATGGTTATGAATACGATGCCTGGTGTCTGAAGCATTGTGCATGTTTTGAGAAGGCGTTCGTGGTGGAGGGATACGTGCCGGGTGCCGTGAGGCAAAATAGTCCCAAGGAACCGTGTCCATATTTTAGATTTTCTGCTATTTTACCATAATCAGAATTCCGAATATAAACTCAGAGGACACGTGTAGGTTAGCTGGTGGTTTTTGATGGTAAATAAAATATGTCCATCTCTCTATCCATGTTGTAGACATGGTGACCCCTGGTTCCCATCATTCAAAAGGAATTCCCATTTAATGCCTTCATAATGCATGAGTTTTCCGTGCACGGCTGCTGTGATATCTGAGCTCCCGCTGTGTGTGTCTGAACAGGAGTGGAAAACCCGAAGAGAACAATAACTCCATTAAAAATGGGTGGATCTAATAAAGCTAAATGAAAATGAGGAGCGCTGTGGAGGCTGGGTAAATATTTGGCAGCCATCACTCTGCTAGCAGCTCCAGCTGACATCAAAGGGGCCTGTTTTGGTGGGGTGGAGGAGGAGCCCTTACTGGAAAAGCCTCGAGTGATGGTATGTTACCCAACAGGGGCTCTGCGTACGTGGCTATAGCGTCCTTACACGTTGAATAAGCCTTTTAGTCTGGAGCATCAGCACAAACAACCTGTACATCAGTGCAAAGTCGAGTATGTGGGTGGGTGGATGGGTGTGGGGGCGGGGTGCTCTGTGTGTTTACCCCTTTCTACAACAAATAACGGTAAGAACTCAAGGACATCTAAACACCCACGTACAAGTACGCATGGTACCGACCAGTAGCTGGAAAAGAGGAATCATTTAAGCGACGGTGGGAATTGCACACCATTCCGCCTTGCCACCTTAAAAATGCTCACCATTAGATTGCAAGACCACCTTTTCCAGTCATTAAGGACAAGGTATTCATTCCAGGAGAAATTTCTGAGATGGGATATGAGAAAGTCCAAAATAAAAAAAATGCTACATGGAACATGGGACTCCTAACAACCACCTGGAAGACCCCCATAACTGTACCCATCAAACAAACAGCAGCTAAAGCCTTGAGAAAGAGGAGAACATCACTCCACTCTTGCTTCAGATCTAAAAACATCCACTGTCAAACATTCTGTCCATCCTTACAGGGCGAGAAGACGGCAGTGGAGTGAACAATACAGCGACTAGCCCAGAGTCCGGACCTCGACATCACCGAACGTGATTGGGGTTATTTGGATGGTGAGAAGAAGCAAGACATACTAAACCGACTTTTAAGACTGAACTTTGGAGGCGTGGCTTTTTGAGAAACTGTAAGTGAGTGAGTGAGTCTCCTGAAAAGAATGAAAGCTTTAGGAAAGGTGAAGAGTGGACACACTTAACACGTAGACGTCTGATGTTTTACCTAGTTGTTAAAGCGTCTGTTCGCTTTCTACTTGTACTTAATGGCCAACTGAAAGGTAATTAAATAAAAGGGACCCCTGACTTTTACACAGTAGTCATCCTAACTGGTGGGGTACAAGCATCCATTGTTGGAACCTCGTAACCCCAGAGCTAAAGAAGCGAAATCCAGGCACCAAGCGTGTCTCGGCAGATCAGGTACGTTGTGGTAAGGAGGGGGGAGGTGATGTTTTTTGCCAGACTAACACTTTAACATGATGTAAACAGATATAATAGGCCTCCATGGTGGTGATGATGATGATTTCTGAAGAAGCTGGCCTACAACCTGTGTAAACGTTCCTTTGTGGGGCTGAACATCTTGAATGAATAAATAAATTATATTTCCCTCCTTTCCAGAGAAAAGCACACGGCACCAGCTGGCGTCGCTTTACCACGGCAGACTGGAGCAGCGGCAGTGGAAACAATCTGAATACTGCTGAGCAGCAGGACTCTCCTTACTTCCTCAGGGCTCTTGGCTAGGAACCCAAACCAAAACGGCAGCAGACGGCAGTGTGTGAGAGCGAGAGAATACTGCTGTTGTCTGATCAGCTGAGAGACAGACAGACAGACAGACAGACAGACAGACAGACAGACAGAAAGAGGAAAAAAGAAAGAAAGAATTCATCTTTCATTCTTTAATGGGTTTCATCATTTTCAATTCATGAACTCAATGGTTTAAACACCCACACATTCTGTGCATGTCCATGCATCCAAGGGTTAAACCACCCGCACGCTTCAGGGTTAAACCACCCGCACGTTTCAGGGTTAAACCACCCGCACGTTTCAGGGTTAAACCATCCACACGCTTCAGGGTTAAACCATCCACACACTTCAGGGTTAAACCATCCACACGCTTCAGGGTTAAACCATCTGCTCGTTTCAGTGTTAAACCATCCACACACTTCAGGGTTAAACCATCCACACACTTCAGAGTTAAACCATCCACACACTTCAGAGTTAAACCATCCACACACTTCAGGGTTAAACCATCCACACGCTTCACGGTTAAACCATCCACACCTTTCAGGGTTAAACCATCCACACACTTAAACCATCCACTCGTTTCAGGGTTAAACCATCCACACACTTCACGGTTAAACCATCCACACCTTTCAGGGTTAAACCATCCACACACTTAAACCATCCACTCGTTTCAGGGTTAAACCATCCACACACTTCACGGTTAAACCATCCACACCTTTCAGGGTTAAACCATCCACACACTTAAACCATCCACTCGTTTCAGGGTTAAACCATCCACACGCTTCATGGTTAAACCATCCACACCTTTCAGGGTTAAACCATCCACACACTTAAACCATCCACTCGTTTCAGGGTTAAACCATCCACACACTTCACGGTTAAACCATCCACACACTTCAGGGTTAAACCATCCACACACTTAAACCATCCACTCATTTCAGGGTTAAAACCTCCACGCGGGTCAGGGGTAAACCATCCACACCGTTCAGGGTTAAAACCATCCACACACTTAAAACCATCCACTCGTTTCAGGGTTAAACCATCCACACGCTTCATGGTTAAACCATCCACACCTTTCAGGGTTAAACCATCCACACACTTAAACCATCCACTCGTTTCAGGGTTAAACCATCCACACGCTTCACTGTTAAACCATCCACACCTTTCAGGGTTAAACCATCCACACACTTAAACCATCCACTCGTTTCAGGGTTAAACCATCCACACGTTTCAGGGTTAAACCATCCACACGTTTCAGGGTTAAACCATCCACACACTTCAGGGTTAAACCATCCACACACTTAAACCATCCACTCGTTTCAGGGTTAAACCATCCACACGTTTCAGGGTTAAACCATCCACACACTTCAGGGTTAAACCATCCACACACTTAAACCATCCACTCATTTCAGGGTTAAACCATCCACACACTTCAGGGTTAAACCATCCACACACTTCAGGGTTAAACCATCCACACACTTAAACCATCCACTCATTTCAGGGTTAAACCATCCACACACTTCAGGGTTAAACCATCCACACACTTCAGGGTTAAACCATCCACACACTTCAGGGTTAAACCATCCACACACTTCAGGGTTAAACCATCCACACACTTCAGGGTTAAACCACCCACACACTTCAGGGTTAAACCATCCACACGTTTCAGGGTCCAGTGCCTACAGCTTTCAGGATTAACCCCCCCACACTTCAAGCTAAAGCACCCATGCAGTTCTTGGTTAAGCGCCATCCCGGTCGGGGTAATGCGCGTGCAGTGCGATATAAAAAGGCCCACACATTTAAAAGTCCACACATCTCAGGGTCAGATGTTAAACAGAGCCCACCAAAGGCGAAGGATTCACCGCTGAACGCTCAGCTCACAGCCTCCTACTGGACCTGATCTGAGCTTTAGCTGGAAACGCTATTGAGCATGTGAGTGCGCCTGAAGTCTGCGAGCTCATCACGAAGCCGAAAGCCGCCATGTGCAAAGTCTCAAACCAAATAAACTGTTCTGGCCCTCACGGCTTGTTCTAACCCCATGCTGGACAATGACTCGTGTGCAAGAACCCGCCAATAAAGCTCTCACCCCGGAGAAGAAACACCATGTGTGTTGCATTTGTTTTAGTTCACACATGGCTGAACGCTGGCTGGTTTGCTCTGTGTGTGTGTGTGTGTGTGTGTGTGTGTGGCTCCAAACCCATTTAGAAGACCCAGAACTTTCATCAGTCAGTAGGAGTTTGTGCTAGAACAAAAAACAGCCACGTCAGCTGCTCCCTTCACTACGTCTCCATCTGACCTCTATTCTACAATCACCCAGTGTGATCGCTCAGGCTCGGCTTACGTGCGTCTGCGGTGGAAAATCAGATATAGATACTAATGACTGTAGATGGATGAGGCCGAAGTGAAGAGCACCAGATGAAACAATAAATAAGGGAGAATGATTCAAGAGTTTGGACTTTTGGGCCAAATAAATATTTAATCTTCAACGAAAATGACTCTCAGTCATCACCCCCATATATTCAACCAATACATTCTTGGCTGGCCCCTCTATCTGCCTCCGCTGACCCTCTCCTGCCCACACTCTCACTACCTGTCCACTAATCTGTCCACACAGCCATTCCCCTGTCCCTCTATCTGCCCCCGCTGACCCTCTCCTGCCCACACTCTCACTACCTGTCCACTAATCTGTCCACACAGCCATTTACCTGTCCCTCTATCTGCCCCCGCTGACCCTCTGTCTGTCACTATTTTACCTTTCCCTGCCCGCCCTCACGTCCCCACCGCCATAATCACCCCAGTCTGACACTATAGCCCCTATATCTGCTCACCTGTCCCTCTATCTGCCCCCGCTGACCCTCTGTCTGTCACTATTTTACCTTTCTCTGCCCGCCCCCTGCCCCCGCCTCCATAATCGCCCCAGTCTGACACGATAGCCCCTATATCTGCCCACCTGACCCTCTGTCTGTCACTATTTTACCTTTCCCTGCCCACACCCCTTCCCCCCCTCCATAATCGTCCCAGTCTGACACGACAGCCCCTATATCTGCCCACCTGTCTCTCTATCTGCCCCCGCTGACCCTCTGTCTGTCACTATTTTACCTTTCTCTGCTCGCACCCCTGCCCCCGCCTCCATAATCGCCCCAGTCTGACACTATAGCCCCTATATCTGCCCACCTGTCCCTCTATCTGCCCCCGTTGACCCTCTCCTGCCCACACTCTCACTACCTGTCCCCTAATCTGTCCACACAGCCATTTACCTGTCCCTCTATCTGCCCCCGCTGACCCTCTGTCTGTCACTATTTTACCTTTCCCTGCCCGCCCCCCCGCCCCCCCGTGCCCCCGCCCCATGTCTCGATCTATCTAGCCCCCGTTTGATGACCCTCCCCCCTAATAACATCCCAGTCCCCTGACCTAACTGTCACACCAGCATAGCCCCTATACGACCCGGTCTGTCTGATCTGCCCACCCTGTCCCTCATACCTACCTATATTCGCCACCTGACTGACCCGCTCTGCCCTGCTCCACCCCCGCTCTGACTCTCACTGCCCACAGAGTCTCACCCTGTCCACTAATCTGTCCACACAGCCATTTACCTGTCCTTCTATTCTGCCCCCATCTGACCGCTCTGTCTTGTCCCCTTTATCTGCCTACATTGCCCCTCCACTATTTTGTCCCCTCTAATTTCCCCTGCCCTTTCTCTGTCTACATTACACTGTCCCTCTATCTGTCCCATTAGTCTGCTGACACAGCCCCTCTATCGGCCCACACTGGCCCTCCACGTGCACACTGAGAGCCGGCTGATCCAGAGGCTCCAAATATTATGATGAATTCTTTTTTCCTTCAGTCACTTCATCAGCGGATTACTTGTTTACTTGATTCGATATTCTGCTGCCATCAGCGTTTAATGAGGAGAGTTTTATACAGCAACAAGTTCATCCATCCAGCCCTAATTCCTCCCGGTGATGCAGCCCCGGCTTAGACTAACATCATCCAGCACAAGCGTGCTCCTCTCTGTGTGTGGCTCTGAAAAGCTCAGAAATAGATCTTATAAAAGGCACATTAATTTGAGTAAATGGAGGAAAAACATTCCAGGACCGTCCAACAAACACACATCCCACTGGACGAGACCCGGTTGTGAGGTCCAGTCAGAGCACCCGGAGCTCCAGCACACTGACGAGACGATGGACACCCTGGTGAGTACTGATAAATGACCGGTGAGGACACAACTTGGGTCGAGTTTACATCGAGAGAGGAGAATGCTGGAACTCACTGCGGAGCTGCATGTTATACACGCGCATCATCAAGAGAACAGCTGCACAAACAGCTGCACAAACAGCTGCACCCCGAGGGAATCAACCAACAGGAATGAAACCTGGTGGGTAGGACTGACATTGTGAGGCATGCCAATGATTCAAGTTCCAACGTAAGCATGGATGGGCCTTATCGCTGTACCTCCAGACGTTCAGCGAGCAGTGATGCCCTCCATGCGTCAGCCTGTCAGGGCATCAGTGGCAGACGACTGCACGACCCAGGACTACATGCAACACCACGTCAACGTCAACAAAGACTGCAATGGACTCGTGCCAGACTGTCAAGCAGTGGGTCACCTGGTGTCCACCCCTGCCACAAAATCTGCAGGAACTGTGTGAGAACGTTCAAGCTGCCTGGGATGGATTATCACAGGTCACCATTAGACGTCCATCCTGAGACGTCTGGCACGGAGTCTCTGCCATCAACCATCTCACACCAAACCCCCCTCAATGGCTCCATGCGTCGTCCTGTTAGGGCATCATTGGCAGATGACTGCACGACCCAGGACTACAAGCACACTGCATGCACGCACACTGTAACAGCGACCGTCCTTAACACCACGTCAACAAAGACTGCAATGGACTCGTGCCAGACTGTCCAGCAGTGGGTCACCTGGTGTCCACCCCTGCCACAAAATCTGCAGGAACTGTGTGAGAACGTTCAAGCCGCCTGGGATGGATTATCACAGGACACCATTAGGAACCTCTACACCTCCATCCTGAGACGTCTAGCACGGAGTCTCTGCCATCAACCATCTCACACCAAACCCCCCTCAATGGCTCCATGCGTCGTCCTGTTAGGGCATCATCGGCAGGACGACACGCACGGACCCAGGTAATGTAGACACGCTCGCTAGTTGCAAAGGCAACGCACATGTTACACGGCGGACGTCCTGTTAACACCACGTCAACGTCAAAATCATTAAAGACTGCAAATGGAACTTTGTTGCCAGACTAGATCCTAGCGTAGGGGCATCCAACTGCGCGTGGGTCCACCCACCGGGTCACAACACAAATCTGCGCCTACCCGAAAGGTGTGGAAGAACACGTTTCCTGGCCGCCTGGGATGGATTATCACACGACACCATTAGGAACCTCCATCCTGAGACATCTGGCATGGAGTCTCTGCCATCAACCATCTCACACCAAACCCCCCTCAATGGCTCCATGCGTCGTCCTGTTAGGGCATCATTGGCAGACGACTGCACGACCCAGGACTGTATGCACGCACACTGTTACGGCGACCGTCCTTAACACCACGTCAACAAAGACTGCAATGGACTCGTGCCAGACTGTCCAGCAGTGGGTCACCTGGTGTCCACCCCTGCCACAAAATCTGCAGGAACTGTGTGAGAACGTTCAAGCTGCCTGGGATGGATTATCACAGGACACCATTAGGAACCTCCACACCTCCATCCTGAGACGTCTGGCACGGAGTCTCTGCCATCAACCATCTCACACCAAACCCCCCTCAATGGCTCTGTTCACATCTTAACCACTAGAAGGAAAAAAAAAAAATCAAAGGAATTCCCCTTTAAACAAACAGCAGAACAAAGCCCCCTGTCCCGGTACTTTCCCTCACAGCCTCTTTCTGTAATAATACAGTCGATCTGTTCTGTATTCACTGCACACGGTCATACTGCGAACGAGCGCACGCAGATCTGCGCCCGTCTCCATGCACAACTTTGAAGGAGAAGTGCCAGCGTCTTCAAACAAGTCAAAACCTGATCAACCCTAACCAACAGCTCTACAGTTCTACCGAGATCTCCAGATAAGAAGGCCTCCAGTCGGCGAACGCTGCTGATCTTTCTCCTGCACTTTCCTTCATCACACACACCGATCGCTCTTACAAAAGCACTGAGCTGGAAACAATACAGATCAGCTGATTTCCTGCTGAGCTTTAATGGCCTCTTAAAGGGAACAGAGAGAATAAAGACTTCCCTACAGCTACAACACACACACACACTTAACCCTTGCCAGGACATGGGCTCGTATGCACAGCCCGCATATCCAGCGCTACACAAAAGGCACCTGGGTACAGCTTAAGTGACAGAACTTGGATGTCAAGCACAAAAGTACTGACACTGGTTTGTGCACATTGCTCATTATTTGTCTTTTGCCAGAGGAATGCACCCTATGAGGAGGTGTTGGATTGTATTGCTATTGGAAGCCTACACAAAAGGACACCTGGGTACAGCTTCACAAGTGACCAGATAGATGGATATGGGGAATATTTATTGAGCAGTACAGAAACACGACGAGTGTCAAGCACAAAAGTACTGACACTGGAACACATACCCTCATTATGAAGAAAAGAGGATGCACCCTGAAGGAGGTGTGGGATTGTAGTGCTATTGGGAAGGAAGATAAAGGACACCGGGAACAATGGATGATGATGCATGTACAGTCCCTGACATAAGTTTTGGTCACGTTTCTAGTCCATGTTGTGGAAAACCAAAGTAGTTTTTAAACCTGACTTTAAATTCATCCATTGGTTTTGAGAAATTACTCAAATGAAAAGCTGAAACCCTCCACATGAGGATTAGAATTTACGAAAATCAAATTAGCTTCACTTACAAATATAGAGACTTTAATGCATCATTTAAATAGAACACAGGATAGGTGCCAGTTATTGTTGCAAGACAAAAGTTTTTGTCGCCCACGAAAGTAAAATGTGAAAAACCAACGGAAATAATCTGGTTCCATTCACTTGCATATTACAAAAGATATGCTTCATAACACTGGTGAATGACGTTGTGGACAAACGCTATTCAGAGCCAGTATTTCAATATTTTTGGGGACTTCCATGAGCTTGTCTCTCAGGACTGAATCCATGCGGTTCGAGAGCAATGATTCATACAATTTATTTGATGTAAGTCAATCAGGAATAGCAAAGGAATGGAGGTCTTACATGCCTCCCAGAGTTTCTCATCAAAGATTCTTTGGTTTTGTCTTCCAGTGCTTCCCTCTTTCATCCTACCCCAAAAACATTGCTCAATGAATGTTCATGTTGGGTGAACTGCGGCTGGATTGTATGAGATGGAGCACCATCCCTGCTGCACACATTTGACCCCTTTTATGATTTGGGAATGTAAGATGTAGCTAATACTTCTTGATATGTTTAGGCTATTGATATTGCACTTCCCCCTTGCAAATGTTCATCACAACCCCCATTACTGAATGTAACCCCAGACCATGATCTTTCCACCACCAACACGTGACGTTTTTCTGGGTGAATCTTTGGATCCAGGTTACGGGCTCAATAGGATCTACCTGCAGTATTTGCGGTGGCTGTGGGTGTAAAGGTCAACTGAAGTGTCATCTGAGAAAATCCATCCTTCTGCCACTTTTTCCAGCGTCCATCCGTTTTAGCAGGCTTGGGCCTTGGTGGCAAATGCCACATGGTTTTTTTACCTGCCTTTTGTTTAGTACTGGCTTCTGGGCACTGATGTCGACCATGGAGGCCATTTCGAGACAGAATCCTACAAAACTGTTCTAGTTGACACAGGGACTTGAGGTGGACCAGGCCTGGTGGAGCTCTGCTGCAGTGGAAGAGGGGACTGGCTTTGGATTTTTCTAACCAACAAAAACGTTCCTCCAGAGCAGTTGTCTTGTGGGGGTCTGCCGGACCTGGGCTTGTCAAAAACATCTCCAGTCTCTTCAAATCTTTTTTTATTTTTACCTGACATCTTTGTACTTGACGCTGAGACACATTAAAGGTGCCAGCCACCTCTGCAGTGGATTCCAGGTCTGTGGCAGCGTCTTGATACTCAAGGGCTTTGGGTCGCAGGAATGGATCTTTTTGGCATGTTGTCAGAGGTCAAGTTCAGTTGCAAGTGAAGGTTTCTGGGGTGCTGGAGTTCTTTTTGCTATACACACACACTAATTAACCAATCAATTAGTGAGCACCGGTGAGGCTGTAAACTAGGACTTGGGCTGCATTATATGGACAAGGCCGACAAAACTTTGGAGCTTGCCAAAATCTGACCTTTCTGTGTTCATTAAATGATCGATATTTCTGCAGTGAAGCAAATTTATTTTCGTAAATTAAATCTCATTTGGGAGGGTTTCAGCTTTCATATGAGTAATTTCTAAAACCAATGGATGAATTTAAAGTCAGGTTATAAGCTTTTGTTTCCACAACATGGATAAGCGACAGAACTTATGTCAGGGACTGTAGATGAATATGGTGAATATTTAAGTACAGAAACACGACGAGTGGATACAATCACAGAGGAGCTGGACGACTGATGCACATATCGCCGCTGTCCAATGACAAACACGTATCTCCAATTTGGTCCATTTTGACTTTTATACATCATTGGAACACAGCAGCTGCCGTTTACACTGTGTGAGAATTGCATGATGGACGGACTAACAGAAATGGCCCAATAGTGTTTGGAAAGACGTCTGGTTCCATTGACTTCCATTCAAAGTTAATGTAGTTTTTGGCCTCTCCTGTAAAGTTGCCATTTTGGAGAAACTTGTTTTACTTTGGACAGCGACCATATAGGTTATAGCTGTCCAATGAAAAACATGTATCCCTATTTTTGTTGATTTTGACTTTTATGCATCGTTGGAACACAGCACTTGCCAGTTATGTTGTGTGAAAATTTTATGAAGAATGGAAAACCAGAAATTGCTCAAAACTGCTCGGATAATATGTCTGGTTCCATTGACTTGCATTCAAACTACACTAGGTTTTTGGCCTCTCCTGTAAAGTTGCCATTTTGGAGATTTGTAGACAAACGGGACTAATCCCAAACCCAGTACTTCATCACTGTAACGCCTTACACACACATATTCTCTCAGATGTGCTGATTTGAGTCAGGCTCGGAGAGCAGCTCGGCCCTCGCTCACACCTGTGCAGGTATTTGGGCTGTAAATCTGAAACTCTGGGAGCAGATGAACCTTTGGGTCTCCAGCGGCCGGCGGAGTTTCTCTCAGAGTAAAGCTAAAGCTCCTCCAGGTGGGTCAGCTTACAGACCCCAGGGACCCCACCACGCTAATGCAGGGCATTGTTGGGGGAAGAAAGGTTTAATTTCCCTTGGGACCCCTCCCCCCCCTTCCCACACACCTGAACTCTGGAGAGCTTGGAGAAATGTCTAGGAACACCATCACTTCATTGGTAATGTTTGATTTTCAATACGAAAGATTCAGTAACTGTTACAGGCTATTCAGTAACAACAACGAATCGGCCAGAGGGAAGGAAGGCTGACTGATATGGGCAATGTTTACTGAGCTACACATACAGAAGTAGTGTCTCTCAGTATGGCATCAGGCCGCCAGGTTTGCTAACCCAACATACCAGACGTCTCGGCATGGAGTTGTAGAGGTTTCTAATGGTGTCCTGTGACAATGCATCCCATGCAGCTTGAATATCCTCACACAGCTTTCAAAGATTGGTGGAATTGGTGGTAAGTGCATCCAATAGCATTCACACATTTACAACCGGAGATGGGTCTGGTGGTGTTGGCGAGGCAGGCTCTTCAGATGGCAGCAGTATAATAAAAGTCCCTGTAATCAAGACCAAATACGATCTGGCATATTGCACCCATGCCACGACACCAGGCCTTCTGGGCGTGTGGTGTGTGGCAGCAAAGCGTTCATCTTGGCGCTGACCATGGCGCCTCCACACACGGGATTGCTGGTCGTCTTCACCAACACAAAAGCGCGACTTGTTACTGAAGATGACCCACTGCTATTCTGCTATTTGCGGGTTTATCAGGTTTCGGCAGTTCGGATCAATATAGCACTGTATCAATATACACATAACTCTCTGACTATACCATATACACAACGACTCCACATATACACAATACATACACACACTGTACAATATACACTCCACAGTATACACCATATACACACCGACTCCACATATACACAATACATACACACACTGTACACTATACACTCTACACAGTATACACCATATACACAACCACTCCACATATACACAAAACATACAGAGACTGTACAAAATACGCAGTTCACAGTATACACCATATACGAGAAATAAACAAACTAGATATGTACAAATATCAGGAAATACCAGGAGTGTTAAGGTAGAGGCAGGAGTGTTCAGGTTGAGGTATCTTCTCTATATTTATTTATCTATACTGAACATCTGTGCTCGGCGATTTGGCTGTGACCTGAACATTAGGTCGGTATTCTCCCACCTGCCCTGTACACTTTATATCTATACTGTTTACAACCACATACTTAACCGATACTGCTCTTACACTTTGCACATGTCCATTGTGTTTGTCTATTTGTCTTTGTACTACACTACACTACACATATATATATATATATATATATATATATATATATATATATATATATATATATATATATATATATATATATATATATATACACACACACACACACAGATACATACTGCACTGGAGGTGGAGTCTGACTGTGTCTTGTTATACTGTACAACCCTGTATTGGTATAATGACAAAGTTGAATTTAATTGAACTGGATTTCATTTCATTTACTGGCTTCATTAACCATATATGAAAAGATGACTGTACATGCTGGACTCCCTCAAAGAGAGATATGAGTCATTAATGAAGTTTGTTATAACACTCACCATCCAGCAGCTTATTAAAAAACTCTCTCAGATAGACTAAGACGTTTGCACAGAGCTATTCAGAGGCTCCTCTGCCACATAGCACTCTCTCTTTCTCTCTGTACACACCCAGGACTGAGCAAGTTTCAGGAAGGGTGTGTGTGTGTATGTATGAGTGTGTGCGTGCGTGCCTATTTGTGTCGGGGGGGTTGAATGGGGAGATTTTCTCATGGGTGGTCTGTCCTCTTCAGCATGATTCTCCAGTGGAAACGTAAACCAACTGGACCTAAGGTCACTCAGCCATCCTCCAAACAGCGGGGAATTACCACAACTTCAATATAGCTGTAACGCAGCTCTGCTGCAGCCTAATACAGTGTGAATGCAGCTTTAATGCTTCTGTTATGCAGCTTTAATGCAGCTTTAATGCAGCTTTAATGCAGCTCTAATACAATAATACAGCCCTAAAGCTGCTATAAGGCAGCTTTAATACAGCTGTGAGGCAGCTCCAAACACTAATACAGCTTTGATACCGCTACAATAGAGCTCTAAAGAGGGGTGTTTAATAGAGTTCTAATGGAGCTTAAATGCAGCTGTAATGGAGCGCTAATATAGCTAACCCAATATAGCTCAAATGCAGCTCTAATATAAATAATGCGAATGGCTTATTTACCCTTAACACAGCTCCAAAAAAGTGCTCATTGCTCCCCCAACACAGCGCCAACAACACAGCTTATATGGCCTTAATACAGCTCCAAAAAGAACGCTTCTGGCGGCGTTACACAGCAGCTCTAATTCAGTGCTTACTCAGCCCTAATGTAGTTCCAATTCAGTGCTTATTGGGCTCTAATGTAGCTCCAATTCAGTGCTTATTGGGCTCTAATGTAGCTCCATTTCAGTGCTTATTATGCCCTAATGTAGCTCCAATTCAGCGCTTATTATTCCCTAATGAAGCTCCAATTCAGTGCTTATTGGGCCCTAATATAGCTCCAATTCAGTGCTTATTATGCCCTAATGTAGCTCCAATTCAGCGCTTATTATGCTCTAATGTAGCTCCATTTCAGTGCTTATTGGGCGCTAATGTAGCTCCAATTCAGCGCTTATTATGCCCTAATGTAGCTCCATTTCAGTGCTTATTATGCCCTAATGTAGCTCCAATTCAGCGCTTATTATTCCCTAATGAAGCTCCAATTCAGTGCTTATTGGGCCCTAATGAAGCTCCAATTAAGTGCTTATTATGCCCTAATGAAGCTCCAATTCAGTGCCTATTGGGCCCCAATGTAGCTCCATTTCAGTGTTTATTATGCCCTAATGTAGCTCCAATTCAGTGCTTATTGGGCCCTAATGTAGCTCCAAGTCAGTGCTTATTGGGCCCTAATGTAGCTCCAATTCAGTGCTTATTGGGCTCTAATGTAGCTCCATTTCAGTGCTTATTGGGCCCTAATGTAGCTCCAATTCAGTGCTTATTGGGCCCTAATGTAGCTCCAATTCAGTGCTTATTGGGCCTTAATGTAGCTCCAATTCAGTGCTTATTATGCTCTAATGTAGCTCCAATTCAGTGTTTATTGGGCGCTAATGTAGCTCCAATTCAGCGCTTATTATGCCCTAATGTAGCTCCAATTCAGTGTTTATTAGGCCCTAATGTAGCTCCAATTCAGCGCTTATTATGCCCTAATGTAGCTCTAATTCAGTGCTTATTATGCCCTAATGAAGCTCCAATTCAGTGCTTATTGGGCCCTAATGAAGCTCCAATTCAGTGCTTATTATGCCCTAATGAAGCTCCAATTCAGTGCTTATTATGCCCTAATGTAGCTCCAATTCAGTGCTTATTATGCCCTAACGTAGCTCCTATTCGGTGCTTATTATGCCCTAATGTAGCTCCATTTCAGTGCTTATTGAGCCCTAATGTAGCTCCAATTGCATTTACATTTACGCCATTTAGCAGACACTTTTATCCAGAGTGACCTACAGCCATGCTTAACGCTCCATCTGAAAATGTTTCCTAGCTAGTACAAGAAGGTTACAGTCTAAAACTCACCTTAAGTGCTTATTGAGCCCTAACGCAGCTCCAAACACCATTTCAGCGCCACTCAAATAAATCTCTAATACAGCTCCAACCACAGCTCGCTGAGCCATGCTCCACACAGCAGGACATCCGCACAATGTAATAGCTCTAATACACCCACAGACAACCCTCCAATGCAGCTCACATGATGCTCTAACGCAGGGTCTAATGCAGCGATCAGTTCTGAATGATCCCTATACCAGCTCCAGCGCAGCCTTAACGAAGTCCTAATGAAGCTCTAACGCAGCTGTACTGCGTTCAGTACTACAGCCCTCCTACAGCTCCGATTCAGACGCAACCAGCACTATCCTGATTCGGTTTAGGTTTACTGGTGCGCCACTTTGTTTGACAGATACTGGCTCATAATTAACAAAGACGCATGAAAACAAGCCCCGATTACAGCTCCTATAATAATACACAGGGTGATTAATGAAGCTGCTGAGCAACACCAAAACAAGAGCAGGTGATTCAGCTTCCAACATCAAACTTTCCCTGAACGACCTCTCCAGGCTCCGCCCACAAGTGTGGTCTCAGGGGCTGGTGGGACACGCTTTATAGAGCGCTGGCAAAAGTCCCACTCAGCGTACTGAGCATCTGAGATCTCCGAGTCTCTAGAAAATGTGTTGAGCTTCTGAGCTGCACTGTGCTGTTGAACACGTCTCCCAGCATGCTGGCAAGTTAGACCCCCCGATAGTGGCTCTGATCATGAACTCTGTCGCTCACTTAAACAGAGAAGCTATGGGTCGGCTCTACTGTAGGTACTGCCTCCTGGATTGATCAGACTGTATCTGATAGATGTTCTGAGCTCCTTCTCCTGTTAGGTCTGTCTTTCTCTCGATCACCCAGGATCGACCTGAGGAGGATGGGTTCCCCCCTCGAGCCTGGTTCCCCTCCAGGCTTCTTCCTCTTACTCTAAGCGAGTTTTTCCTCGCCCCTGTTGCCACTGGCTTGCTCGCAGTGGGCTTGGACCCGGATACCCTTTCCTACGTCTGTCCCTGGACTCTGTATTTTTCTTTTCCTTTATATAAACTGCTTTACTCTGAAGCTGCTTTGAGACGTTAGTTGTAAAAAGCAAATAAAAATAAATATTAATTAATAAACCTCACTCTTTCTTCAGAAAAAACTAGTTATGAATCGTTGAGAAATGCTTTCCCATCAATTCTTATTCCTTAGGAGGCACTTTTAGTGGCACTGATTAACTTTACATTTAATTTGGTTGTTTATTTTTTGGA
>JAMWET010005045.1:10000-20000 GCA_024036415.1 Prochilodus magdalenae | reverse complement strand
TCTGCTGTGTGTCTCGTTGAGCTGAGCGAAGTGAAAAAGACAGATTCTGCTCTTTCCCTTTATCACTCCTTCCACTCCAATTCTGCAACAGCACCTCCTCTCAGCCTTCACCTCCGCAGTAATAACACTCATCTACAGTGTCCGTGTAAACCCCCCGCTGTGGAGGGGCTGGAAGAATCAGCTGCTTTGCAGGGTAAGCGTGTGATAGTAAACTCAGGCTTTCGCTGTCAGTGTGATGGGATCCGTCAGAATTCCATTTTTAGTAAGCGATGAGAACCGGATGAACTCCACGGTCAATATGTGACTGGAATCACTGGATTCCACTGGAAATGTGCCTGGAATGGCCAAATGTTTTGTTGTATGTGACTGGAAACAGACACTTTCTGCTCCATAGAAGCAGCACAACATTTCACTGTAAATTCGTCACTGAAATTTCACTATTTTGGCTGTATTTGTGCAATCAGATTCACCCGATATCCACTCTAAAAAATGGGCCAGAAATAAATGACTTCCACTGTAAATTTAGATTTGGAATCAGTAAATTCCCACTGTAAATGAGTGATTGGAATCAGACAGTTCCCACTGTAAATGAGTGATTGGAATCAGTAAATTCCCACTGTAGATGAGTGATTGGAATCAGTAAATTCCCACTGTAGATGAGTGATTGGAATCAGACAGTTCCCACTGTAAATGAGTGATTGGAATCAGGCAGTTCCCACTGTAGATTAGTGATTGGAATCAGACAGTTCCCACTGTAAATGAGTGATTGGAATCAGATAGTTCCCACTGTAAATGAGTGATTGGAATCAGACAGTTCCCACTGTAAATGAGTGATTGGAATCAGACAGTTCCCACTGTAAATGAGTGATTGGAATCAGACGACTTTCACTATAAATGAGTGATTGGAATCAGACAGTTCCCACTGTAAATGAGTGATTGGAATCAGACGACTTTCACTATAAATGAGTGATTGGAATCAGACAGTTCCCACTGTAAATGAGTGATTGGAATCAGACCGTTCCCACTGTAGATTAGTGATTGGAATCAGACAGTTCCCACTGTAAATGAGTGATTGGAATCAGACAGTTCCCACTGTAAATGAGTGATTGGAATCAGATAGTTCCCACTGTAAATGAGTGATTGGAATCAGATAGTTCCCACTGTAGATTAGTGATTGGAATCAAACAGTTCCCACTGTAAATGAGTGATTGGAATCAGATAGTTCCCACTGTAAAAATGAGTGATTGGAATCAGATAGTTCCCACTGTAAATGAGTGATTGGAATCAGATAGTTCCCACTGTAAATGAGTGATTGGAATCAGACCGTTCCCACTGTAAATGAGTGATTGGAATCAGACAGTTCCCACTGCAAATGAGTGATTGGAATCAGACAGTTCCCACTGTAAATGAGTGATTGGAATCAGGCAGTTCCCACTGTAGATGAGTGATTGGAATCAGACAGTTCTCACTGTAAATGAGTGATTGGATATCTGCGATGTTCACTGTAAATGCCCAACTGGAATCAGGTGATTTCCACTGTAGATGAGTGATTGGAATAGATAAATAACCCTGTAGATGTGTGATTGGAAGTCAATTCTTTTCACTGGAGATGCCTAATGGATATCAGATTTCCCCTGTAAATACTGTGTGTGATGGGAATTAGACCAGTTCCACTGCACTTTATTTAAAGCGAGTTTGTCCCGCCACATGCCTGCGATGCTCATTTCTGCATGCTTTGAAATCTGTATTCATATCAGTGGTTTTCCACATACAGGGACAGTCATGGGCTGAAGGTCAGGGAACCAGCCTTGTGACTGGAAGGTCGTCGGTTCCGAAAGGATGTGACTGAAGTGACCTTGAGCAAGACACCTAACCCCCCAACTGGGCCGCCCACCGCTCTGGGCATGTGTGCTGTCTGCCTCCTAGTATGTGGGTGTTTCACTGCACGGATGGGTTAAATGCAGAGGCTGGGGTCATCTGTATGTGAACACAATTGGCAAAATGGGAGAGAGAGAGAGCGAGAGCGAGAGCGAGAGAGCGAGAGCGAGAGAGAGACAGAGAGAGAGAGAGAGAGAGAGCGAGAGACAGAGAGAGCGAGACAGAGAGAGAGATAGAGACACAGAGTGAGAGACAGAGAGAGAGAAACAGAGCAAGACAGACGAGATGCGCTAGACAGAGAGAACCGCCGCGAGGGAAGAGAGAGAGAGAGCAGGAGAGAAGGCACCAGAGAGAGAGAGCGCATAGAGAGAGATAGAGAGAGCAGAGAATGAGAGGGAGAAAGGAGAGAGAGAGAGAGAACAGAGCTAAGACAGAGAGAGAGCAGAGACAGAGAGAGAGAGAGAGAGGGAGAAGAGAGAGAGAGAGAGAGAGAGAGAGAGAGAGAGAGAGAGAGAGAGAGAGAGACAGAGAGAGAGAGAGAGAGAGAGAGAGAGAGAGAGAGAGAGAGAGAGAGAGAGAGAGAAAGAGAGAGAGAGAGAGAGAGACAGAGAGACAGAGAGAGACAGACAGAGACCAGTGTAATCGCTCTTTGGACGTGGTTCAGAAAGAGCAGATGTGTGTCTGCTCAGACATTCACTCGTTTGGTTTCGTCTTTTCATCTTTCAGGCGGTATGAAAGGAGTTTGATGGACAGGCTTTGGGACGGATCTGGGTGAGCGCTAAATTAGGCCAGACATGTTGATTCAATGCATACCAGGTGTTCAAATAAGACCAAATGATTTACAAGAAAAACTCCACTAAAGAAACACACACAAACACGCCCGAGCTGAGCTGAGCCGCGGCCGCTCGTAAACTGAAGGCGCAGGCTCGAGTCTGCTTTACTTTCATCCACTTCAAATGCTACTGGATTTCCAGAGCTGAACAGCGTTAGGAGAGCGCTCTTAAAGGAGCCATATCACAGGAAACTGTGTTTTCTCTGACCAGAGTGTTCCACTCTGTCTATACATACTCAGTCCTTTGGCACGGCTGTGACATCAAATCCACAAACATTAAAACATCTCATCCCCACCCATTCACCCTACAGCAGTTTAGCCCCACCCATTCACCCTACAGCAGTTTAGCCCCACCCATTCACCCTACAGCAGTTTAGCCCCACCCATTCACCCTACAGCAGTTTAGCCCCGCCCATTCAGCCTACAGCAGTTTAGTCCCGCCCATTCAGCCTACAGCAGTTTAGTCCCACCCATTCATCCTTCTGCAGTTTAGTCCCGCCCATTCAGCCTACAGCCGTTTAGTCGCGCCCATTCATCCTACAGCAGTTTAGCCCCGCCCATTCACCCTACAGCAGTTATGCACCATCCATTCAGCCTACAGCAGGTAAGACCCGCCCATTCAGCCTACAGCAGTTTAGTCCCATCCATTCATCCTACAGCAGTTTAGTCCCGCCCATTCAGCCTACAGCAGCTTAGCCCCGCCCATTCAGCCTACAGCAGTTATGCACCATCCATTCAGCCTACAGCAGGTAAGACCCGCCCATTCAGCCTACAGCAGCTTAGCCCCGCCCATTCACCCTACAGCAGTTATGCACCATCCATTCAGCCTACAGCAGTTTAGCCCCGCCCATCCAGCCTACAGCAGTTTAGTCCCATCCATTCAGCCTACAGCAGCTTAGCCCCGCCCATTCACCCTACAGCAGTTATGCACCATCCATTCAGCCTACAGCAGGTAAGACCCGCCCATTCAGCCTACAGCAGGTAAGACCCGCCCATTCAGCCTACAGCAGTTTAGTCCCATCCATTCAGCCTACAGCAGCTTAGCCCCGCCCATTCACCCTACAGCAGTTATGCACCATCCATTCAGCCTACAGCAGGTAAGACCCGCCCATTCACCCTACAGCAGTTATGCACCATCCATTCATCCTACAGCAGTTTAGTCCCGCCCATTCAGCCTACAGCAGCTTAGCCCCGCCCATTCACCCTACAGCAGTTATGCACCATCCATTCAGCCTACAGCAGTTTAGCCCCGCCCATCCAGCCTACAGCAGTTTAGTCCCGCCCATTCACCCTACATTTCATTTACAGTAGCACCAAATGCTCATTTTCTATCTGAATTTGATACTTTCTGATATAGAGAGTTGGGTACAGAAGTCGTAGATGACACCTCGGGTTTTACCGGCCTAGCTACCCTAAACCGGCATCCACACTGAACCAGAGCCATGTGTGCACGTGTACAAACAAATAAACAACCATAACAACACACAATTATCAGAGTAAAGAATTCACTTCTCAAAGATTTATTGAAGTGGAGATGGGGCTCTTGCTGAGTCTGCCCTTTCTGCGCCGAGTGTGTCTCTGCCTTCGCCCAGGAAGGAGGGAAATAGCGCCTGAATGCCATCCGTCCTTCAGACTGGGGATAAGCGTCCATTCTCTCCATAGCTGGAATTCACAGTCGCTCTGCACGGCTATCACAGTCCTGCTCCACATTCTTTCCTCTAATCTACTGTCTCCCAGCGCGGACGTGTGGGGAAACGTCCAAAATATGCACAGACGAGTAACAAAGCAAGGTCTGATGGGAAGCTGTGAGAATACAGAGGAGAAATGTGGATGGAGTGAGAAAAGCAGCAGCGAGGCTGGAAGAGTGACTCACGCAGGACCGGACATACGCAGACCTGAAAATGATAAATATCTGATTCTCCCAGTCAGCCCTGTATTAGCTGAGATGCTCTGACACACGTCTGGTGTCTGAAGTTTGTGGTTCCTGACCGCGTATGAAATGCTGTAATCTATAAGCAGAGATAGCTGCACTTTCTGTTTTTGCTTAACAGCGTGTTGGAAACCGCACACACAAGGCTGTTATTGCCAGGGAGGTATACGCTTTGTGGTTTTAGCCTGGTGCTAACTGGTGGGGCATATTCTTCCATCACTAGTACAGTGGTGTCTGAAGGCTTATCATGGCCTTCGGTGATTGGATTTGGTGGATGCTGGTGGATGCCCTGGCACCATTCAGAGGAGAGTTTCCTGTAGACTGGGATTTTAGCCATTGCTGGCAGACTCGTATGACCACACGCTGCCATACACCTGCAGATTCAGATACTTCAGACTGCAGTTCCACTAACTGGCCATATTATTAGAAACACCTACCCTATATATCCATCTACTGTCCACTTTATTAGAAACACCTACCCTATATATTCATCTACTGTCCACTTTATTAGAAACACCTACCCTATATATCCATTTACTGGCCACTTTATTAGAAACACCTACCCTATATATCCATTTACTGGCCACTTTATTAGAAACACCTACCCTATATATTCATCTACTGTCCACTTTATTAGAAACACCTACCCTATATATCCATCTACTGTCCACTTTATTAGAAACACCTACCCTATATATCCATTTACTGGCCACTTTATTAGAAACACCTACCCTTTATGTCCATCTACTGTCCACTTTATTGGAAACACTTACCCTATATATCCATCTACTGTCCACTTTATTAGAAACACCTACCCTATATGTCCATCTACTGTCCACTTTATTGGAAACACTTACCCTATATATCCATCTGCTGGCCACTTTATTAGAAACACCTACCCTACTACAACTACCCTACATGTCCATCTACTGGCCACTTTATTAGAAACACCTACCCGATATATCCATCTACTGGCCACTTTATTAGAAACACCTACTCTATATATCCATTTACTGACCACTTTAATAGAAACACCTACCCTACTACACCTACCCTATATGTCCATCTACTGTCCACTTTATTGGAAACACTTACCCTATATATCCATCTGCTGGCCACTTTATTAGAAACACCTACCCTACTACAACTACCCTACATGTCCATCTACTGGCCACTTTATTAGAAACACCTACCCGATATATCCATCTACTGGCCACTTTATTAGAAACACCTACTCTATATATCCATTTACTGACCACTTTAATAGAAACACCTACTCTATATATCCATTTACTGACCACTTTAATAGAAACACCTACTCTATATATCCATTTACTGACCACTTTAATAGAAACACCTACCCTACTACACCTACCCTATATGTCCATCTACTGGCCACTTTATTAGAAACACCTACCCTATATATCCATTTACTGGCCACTTTATTAAAAACACCAACTCTATATATCCTCTTTCTGGCCACTTTATCAGAAACACCAACTCTATATATCTTCCTTCTGGCCACTTTGTGGGAAAGGCTATGCTATATGTTCACTCACCCACTCTTTATCAGAAATACCTACCTTGTGGTCGGTACCCTATACTATACTCCAAAACGGCTACCTTACACTTCCACTTACTGGCCACTTTATCAGAAACACCCTCTAAAACCCCATTTCTGGAACAGTTCCAGATAAAAAAAATAAAAAAATAAAAAAATAAAAAACCCAAACAGAGAAAAACAGAGAAGCTGTGATGTGATAACTCTCTTAATCATGGATGTAACTGACCAGAGAATCCCGGGTAATCTCAGTCTGGGTAGGGCAAGGCCGGAAGCCTTACTCCTTCAGGTAAAACTGAAATGCTACAGTGTTAAATACAGCGACATGCACTCAGGGGCTCTTTGGGAAAGCATGGTCACCTAAAACCCAGTCCATCCTGAAACAAGTAATGCAGCTTCAAGCTCTCTTGCACAAGGAAAAGCAGAACATCAGCTCTGTGCAGAAATGCCGCCAAGTCCGCTGGGCCCGAACTCCTGTGTGCTGTGGTCAGATGAGTCCACGCTTCAACTTGCTTTAGGGAAAAAATGGACGTTGGGTTCTCTGTGCCAAAGACAGAGGGGACCATCTCAGCGCAAGGTGCAATGTGTCATGGTAAGGGGTGGGGGGGCAGCAGTGGGCTGCCACGGAGTGTAAAGTGACAGTAATGAAAAACTGAGGAGGAATTTGAGCAGATCTCATTATAGCATAACTGGAGCACTGCATGCAGCCAGAAACAAACCCCCTCTGAGTCGTAATGTTCCCTCCAGTTGTGTTTTCATGCTGGGTCAGAACACGCAGTCCCTGAGAGGGAACATCAGACACTATTCTGCTGTCCTGCCAGCCAAGGGAAATCGAAGAAATCTAATATTGCTTTGCATGCGGCGCGGTTGATGGGCCAAGACACGTTTGCCATTTTAGAACTGGAGCTAACAAGTACCGGGAGGTTAGCAAGGTTGCCAGATCTCAAAAAGACGTGTTTCTGACACTGTATGATACACGGCTTTCTACAAACATGACCTAGAGTACAGATCAGAGTCTTTGTGGAGGCTGCTGCTGCTGCTGCTGCTGCTGCTGTGTGTAGCAATGCTAATGTACCTCACCTGCACCCACTGACAGATTCACCTTCTTGTATTTCCACTCACTATCCATCTTCTCAGCTCCACTGACCATATAGGACACTCTGTAGCTCTACAGTTACAGACCGTGGGCAGCGTCCTGTGGCCGGTGTCCTGTGGGCACTGATGAAGGACTAGAGGATGACCAACTCTGCACTGTGCAGCAGCAGATGAGCTATCGTCTCTGACTGTCCATCTACAAGGTGGACCAGCAAGGTAGGAGTGTCTAATAGAGTGGACAGTGAGTGGACACAGTGTCTAAACACTCCAGCAGAACTGCTCTGTGGTGGTCCAGTGGGGGTCCTGACCATTGAAGAACTGGGTAAGGGTAAGTATACAGAGAAACAGATGGACTGCAGTCTGTAATGGCCGAACTGCACAGTGCTTGTGAATGTTAGGTGGAGCTGATACAAGGGACAATGGGTGTAGATATATCTAGGTGTATCCACTGAAGGAACCAGTGGGTGTAGATAACAGTGAGTCACACAGAGTCAGAAACCAGACAATCTATCTGACATCACTAAGCTACTCCACATGGTCTGAGGCGAATGAGTAATCGTTGAGGGACTCAGACAGCACCACGCTAATTGGTAGGCCAATAGCTTCCATTACTCGTTAGCTATCTGTGCTGCACAGCTGCTTCAGACCCCCAGCATGTCTTGGCTGATTGACTACGGGTACCTAGGACACGGTAGAAGCAGTGATGGGGCTGGATTTCTGGGAGCTTCATCTTTATACCGGAGACTGTACACACCAGAGCCTCAAGACTAGACTTGGAATCGCACCTCAGAGACTGGCCAGAGACACGCAACTCAGACACTGGAGACTCGGAACGGCAACTCGGAGACTCGAGTCGGAACGGCACCTCCAAGACTCGAGCCGGAACGGCACCTCTGAGACTTGAGTCGAAAATACACCTCGGAGACCTGAGACTTGACGTGGATTTGAATTTCAGAGTTTGGACCTTTTTTCAGACCTCAGAATTTTCAGACTTGCACCTCAGAGACTGGCCAGAGACTCGGATCTCAGACACTGGAGACTTGGAACGGCACCTCTGAGACTCGAGTCGGAACGGCACCTCGGAGACTCAAGTCGGAACGACACCTCGGAGACTCGAGTCGGAACGACACCTCGGAGACTCAAGTCGGAACGACACCTCAGAGACTCAAGTCGGAACGACACCTCTGAGACTCGAGTCAGAACAGCACCTCGGAGACTCGAGTCGGAATGGCACCTCGGCGACTTGGACTTGACTTGGATTTGAATTTCAGAGTTTGGACCTTAACTAAGACTTGCACCTCGGAGACTGGCCAGAGACTCGGATCTTAGACACTGGAGCCTTGAGTCGGAATGGCACCTCGGAGACTCGAGTCGGAATGGCACCTCGGAGACTCGAGTCGGAATGGCACCTCGGAGACTCGAGTCGGAATGGCACCTCGGAGACTCGAGTCGGAATGGCACCTCGGAGACTCGAGTCAGAATGGCACCTCGGAGACTAGAGTCAGAATGGCACCTCGGAGACTCGAGTCGGAATGGCACCTCGGAGACTCGAGTCGGAATGGCACCTCGGAAATTCGACTCGGTATGGCACCTCAGAGACTTGACTCGGAATGGCACCTCAGAGACTCGAGTCGGAATGGCACCTCAGAGTATTGCTTGGAATAGCACCACAGAAACTTGACACGGAATGGCACCACAAAGACTTGACTCGGAATGGCACCACAAAGACTTGACTCGGAATGGCACCACAAAGACTTGACTCGGAATGGCACCACAAAGACTTGACTCGGAATGGCACCACAAAGACTTGACTCGGAATGGCACCACAAAGACTTGACTCGGAACGGCACCACAAAGACTTGACTCAGAACGGCACCACAAAGACTTGACTCAGAACGGCACCACAAAGACTCGACTCGGAATGGCACCGCAAGACTAGACTTGGAGTCACCCCACAGGGCCTTTACTCAGAATTGCCAATACTCCCAATACTTGATTTAGAATCACACCTAGGAGACTTCCTCAGAGGCTTGGCTCAGACACACATCTCAAAGACTGATGACTCAGCTCCCAGCTTAAGGCTAAACTCTAACTCGCACATCAGAGACTCAAGACTCAACTCTGACTAGAACCTTAGACATTCGAGACTCGAATTTCAGAGACTGGACACTCAAGGCTCAACTCCGACCCCCAAATTAGAGACGCAAAACTCAAATCTGACTGGGATTCACACCTCAGACACACGAGGTATCTTTCTCTGAAAGACTATCAGGTCTACGATCCCCATATCAGCGCGCCTCTAACTCGGCTTCCGGCACTGTACCGCACACTGTTATCTATAGACATGGACTAAAGTACACTCACATCAATCAAAGCAGTAGCAGCAGCAGCAGCCACAGAAACCACTCAGGAAACCACAGTCGAGCAGTCTGAGGTTATTCGAGAGGAAGAGACGACGCTGAAGAGCAGCAGATTTAAAATAGTGACGTTTGTGTAAGTGAGGCGCTGCCCGCCAACTTTCAGAGCAAGACGTGGGGAAGAGAGAGAAGTCCTGATAGCTCACAGCCACGTCAGCAGAGAGGGAGAGGGAGAGGGAGAGGGGGAACGCTGCAGAGGAAGGCTGGATTCCTGGCAGGAAAGCGAGAAAGCAAAAGGAGTCGACAGTGGAGATTAAAACCAGAAGAGGAATCGTCTGCGCGAGAGC
>JAMWET010005045.1:0-2500 GCA_024036415.1 Prochilodus magdalenae | reverse complement strand
AAGATGCCCAGCTGGCTGGAATACCACATCAATGGAGGCAGTGTCAGAGGCCCCGGTTACGCAACCCGCTCAGGGGCCTCTCAGGGGCCCCAAACTGTACCTGCCATCAGCCCATCAACCTATCAGCCCATCAGAAACACAGCCTCCAGCACAGCAGACAAAACACAGAGCTATACCAGCACTGAGGAAAAAAAACCGAGATTGAGATAAGCTCTCTCTGAAGCTCATCTCAAAGCATCAGGCAGGCGTACCCATCCTAAAGGGCTTAGCCGCTCGGCCGACAAAGTCACAGCCATTAATTATGAGGAAAATCTCAATACATTGCTTTATTGTGAACATGCTACTTGAATAAACAATACAAATTGAAGAACACACACACACACACACACACACACACACATATATACACACACACACACACACACACACACATATACACACACACACACATATACACACACACATATACACACACACACACATATATACACACACACACACACACACACACACACACACACACACACACACACACACATACACATACACACAGACACACATACACACATACACATATACACACACACACACATACACATACACACACACACATATACACATATACACACACACACACACACACACACACACACACACATACACACATACACATACATACACATACATACACATACACACATACACACACACATACACATACACACACACACACATACACACACACACACATACACACACACACACACACACACACACATACACACATACACATACCTACATACACACACACACACACACACACACATGCACATACATACACACACACACACACACACACACACATACACACACACACACATATACACACATACATATATATATATTATTCATTCATCCTTTTTTAAGGATGAATAAATAAATGAATGAATTAATACAAAAAAATATTAATTAATTAATTAACTAAAAAACAAGACAGGTAATAAAATATACTTAAAACAATATTATGATACGAAATATTAGCCAATCTATAATTTGTTGCAACACAACTACAATCTTTCTTTCTTTTTTTTTTTTTGTTTCCACACCATTTGAAATCATCAGCTGTGTTAAAATGTCATGATGAATAGAACCAACAGAAATAGTCAGGAATTTCTTGGAATACCTTTTTTTTCCCAATTAACTTCCATTCAAAATGACTTTCAGTTCCTCAGTTCCATCTAAAGTTACCATTATGGACAGACAAGCTTTTGTTCCAGCAGTGATGACAAGCTCCCCAGCCAAAAAGACGAGTCCCCTCCCCTCGGTGGTGTTCTGTGGGTGGTTTAATCGTGCAGAAATGGTTCTTTGGTTGAGGTGACAGTAAATTTGAACCACAGTAACTACACTGAGCTGCTGGACAACCAGGTTCTGCCTTTCGCTAATCACCGTACCAAGGAACATAACATTCCTGTTCCTGTATTCCCGAGATGACAGCTCTCATGTTCACAGGGCTGATCGGCATGATGAACATTCAGGAGGAGCATTTACACATCTGGACTGTCCCACAAAAACTCCAGATCGGATCCTCTGGGAAATCTATGGGACTACCTGGAGCAACCAGTAAAACACCAGGGAAGGCATCCATCAAATCTTTGTGCAATTCTTTGATGCAAGAGTGTCTGAGCGTTGATGTGGCCTACATCCAGAAAGCTTTCCAGTCCATGCCAAATCCAATCCCGGCTGTTATTCGTGCTTGTGGAAGTGCTACATGCTATTAGGTACGTTTCGGTCACAGGTGACTCATTTTTGTCCGCTGAGCTTACGATCCACATAGCCATACTGTAATAAGCTACAGGATATGTGGAAGGTGATGAGGCTTATTTGGTTTCACTGCAGTTTAAAAAAAAATGAACATTGAACTGTCAGGATGGTAGAAACCAACTGGGCAAACTGGGAGGAACCAAAAGAGACAAAACCGGTCAATTAATAAACAGCAGCGGAGAGATTATCTATTGTTGAAATCAAGGCGCATGTTATTTTCTGCCCTACTGTCTCATCAGCAACCAATCCACACTGATGTCATAAAACAAGAGACAAGAAGAGCCAACACAAAAGCTAAAACCAAACGGCACAAGGAATCCGAAGCATGGAGGCACGGCTGAGTTCAAACAGAGCACTGAGGCCTTGCCCTTTGAAGAGAGTGTGGGAACATGCGGTAAAGTGGCCATATTGCTGGGACAGGACTGTGGTAGAGGGCAGTTATGCAGACCTCTGTTGAAAAAGGAAAAGGTCACCCTGTTTAAACAGGACAAAGATTACAGTTCAGCCCCTTCCACTCTAATTAGCAGCAAGAAGGGGGCCAAGCCCAGGTTGCAGTAAACACCAGCTCTCAGAGCCATAATGAGCTGCCACTCAGCCAGAGAGCGGTCCAGAGACACTAATCCCAACTCGCCCTGCTAGCACAGCTCAGAGCAGAGCACATTCATAACACAGTCGAATC
>JAMWET010005044.1:0-25902 GCA_024036415.1 Prochilodus magdalenae | reverse complement strand
CATTTCGAAATATGAAGCCATTTAGTTTTCATGACTTCTGTCCCTAGTCTGACAACAACTTTTATCTTACCATCTTCCTTTTTACCCCTAGTTAAATACTCCTGTCCCTTCCACTTGTTGCTGAGCTTTTGTTAGCTAGTAATCTCCCAATATCACAGCTAGCAGTGTTAAATGTCAAAGCTCACAGTAGAGATCCTGATTGTGAGAAGAAACACGGAGCGCAATGCCTTGGCCTATGCAGCAGCTTGACAAACCACCAGGGTCAGTAAGCTGCGCCTGTTAATACATATTGTGGAACCCTGATTAAAAAACAGTTTGCGTACTATTCACTACTGCAATGTAACTCTACCGGATGCTCCAGCTCTGGAAGTTCATCGGTAATGGTGGAACGGCACCCCAAATTTCGGGCACATCAGGCTGACATTCAAAACATTTGCCAAGGTTGACTACATTACGCCGCTGCCACTTGTCAAGGTAAAAAGGTGTTCTTGTTTTGTGACAATTTCCCGTTGGTTTGGAAGCATATCCACAAAAAGGGAACTGCATCGCATACAGCCAATTGGCTTGTCCAAGACTACATACCCACGTGGGATTGCCGGACGCATAGACTCTATCAAGGCCACACCACTCACTGGAAAGGTTGTCCAGGAAGTGCTAGAACAGGTTAGATAGTAGAACGCCAAAATCAAACCATAAACAGCCGACTTGTCCAAAATTACATCAAAGTGCGGTCCCTTATTGATATGCTTTAACCTGCCGTGTTGTTGCAGCATTAGAGTGCATCATCCCACCTACCGCAAACTGGGACTAAGGTCCATATAGAGATCATCACAGGGTCGGACCAGTGTCTTTACCGGGAAACTAGTTGACCTCAGGACAGGCAGAGATGTTGTACATATTTACATCTGATGGCCCTGTTTGAAATATTGTGGAATGGAACTCCACAGAATTCACCTGAGTTCTGTTGTGGGGCAAACTGCGTCAAAAGACGCATGGACTCGAAACCACCAACAGGGTCGGCATTAGATTGTGCCAGGACAGTGGGTTTATGATTAAGAATCACACCGCTATATTCTGTTAGAAGCTAAATGGAAAGGGGCCCATTCCAATACTTTTGGGTCACAGATTGACAGCCGTATTATGCCCCAGAGACGGGGAAAACATGGACCCATGCTTTCTCATTGCAAAGTGGTACTAACATGCCACCATAACATAGGGATAGAATGGGTTGTTAACTAAAAGGAGAGCCCTGAAGGAAGAAGCGAGAACTGGTTGTTTTTAAGTGTCTGTGTCAGGGGAGCCGAACCTCTAAGGGTGTGAAGATTCCCATATTCCCCAAAAGCAATTAGTGCTCCTCCCTCCTTTTAGTTTGCTTAGTCAAACCCAGGATAGGAAGGGGTCAGGGTGCGTACCATGATACTATTTTGATAGCGTTTGAGGTCCATAATTATTTTTCTATTGAATCTGCTATCTATATAAAGCTCTACCAAGAATACTGCCTTATGTATGTCTGTGTCCTTACAGTCTGAACTCCAAGATGAACGGTCTGTGTTTTGGGCTTTACCAGATGCCTGATGAACTACAAGTTGCCTGATCCCGATGGATTCTATTCAAACCTGCACCAACTGAAGGATCTAAGGAAGGCCATTTGCAACCCGGAAGACTTCAACTTTGGAAAGGGAAGCCATCCTGGCCCATCACCCAGATAATGCAGACGGAAAAAAAAAAAAAAAAAAAAAGCAACGTGCTACCGCAAACATGCCGAGGAAAAGAAATCTTGAAATGTTTCATGTGTCAATTATTTGAATTTCTTCTGTGTACAACCCATGGTCCTAGGCAACAGCCTATTCTCAAACCGGGGACAATGATAAATTCATTTGAGACCTATTCAATTTAAACCAGTACAGACAATGTTTCCAGGAAAACAAGAATGTCTGTTATTCCCTATCCAGTCAGTGTTCTCTGCTGGAAAGCCTGGACTGCTCATGGCTAAGAAAGAACCTTCTTCGTGAGATTTAGCACCTGCCATAACATGTCTCGGGTACGAACCATCTCCAGTGTTTGTACACCTGGTTAAAAGCAACGCATGTGAACCAAAACATATGCTCCAGTCACATAATGGATTCGACGATATAATCACTCCATATATATAAATATTTCTAGGTGTGTGGGGAAAACTATGACCAATGTCACCATATCTTGGAGAAATTCCTAAACCTTTGTCGTGAGTATGTGATACGACTTAGCCAAATAGATAATAGTGATACCTCTAACCATCAATCCAGTTTTACAGCAGAAATTACATTAAAAAGAGATTGTTATTTATGACACTAAAGTCATGGGATTAAATTGGTTGGTCTATTTACTAAAGTTTGTCGTATATCCACGGCACCTACAGGAACATATTGGGCTATGTGGGAAGCTCCCGCATTTAGTGAGACTACCTGCTGGTTTCAGACGATCGGTTTGTTCATTAATTTATTTATTACCAGCAATGAAGATCCCACAACCAACCCACACCAAATAAAACCAAGGGAAAGAGTTTAGCAAAGAGGAGCATGTAATAATAATAATAGTAAAGTATTATGATTATTATTATTTATTAGTTATTATTATTATTATTAATAATAATAATAATAATAATCAACACTGTTCTGTGGATACGCCACATAAGTCTACATTAAGATTAGTACCTAATGGATGTGGGTCTCTGGTAACTGTCAATGAAAACAAATATGTACGTTTGGTACAAAAAACCATGGACATGTTTTTTGTCAGTAATACATATCCAGGTACTGCAAATGCCAAATATACACTCAAATGGCACTCTGGAAATAATTTCCTCCTAAAAAGGGTAATCAACATCTAGTTGTCAAGAGTTCCAAAAACATACAAAATTTAACTCCTGAATTATCAGCCGGTCACCCCCCTTACTGATGATATTGAAGGGTACCTACATTTTTAAGATATTACAGTGCAATGTCACACTAAAATAATCAGGTTAATACACATACTGGATTAAGATATACAAATGACGACTCATTAGCTGCTGATCCTGAAACCCGGGAACATTGAACATTTATACATGCACTCAAGCATTCTGGGCTCTCTATTCTTCGGCTACGCACTGATCCCAAATTATGGTGTTTATTTAACATGTTTCCGTAATCGGGTCCTGAATGGTTGCGTCCAATGTTTTCGTCCCTACTATGACCCTAAACCACCAGTATGTAAAGAACGTACGAGGATTTGCGTGAACCGCCATAAGTCACATGGATCAAGTCCAATCGACATGTGAAATGTGGCTATATTCATGGTTTGGTTCATGGTGGGGCTTACTGTCGTGATGGCCTGTTGATTTTTCTCTCAATTTGTATCAGCATTTTTTCTGATCTATGTTATGATTCGTGATGTTTCTGTTTTTGTGCCAGGAACCTTGACAAGCAAAAACGAACATTACTACAGATAGCATCTACGTCGTCGTAGGAGCAGAGAGTGTCTGATAACCAATCCTAGAACATCCAATTACATTTGATGTTCCCAGTTCCATACACTGAAACTCTACAGAAGGAAAGGGGTAAAATGTATTACTTTGTTTATTAGTGATTATTAGTAGATTGAATACCCTGTTTAGGGCTTTCAAAAGGGGGGAAATTGTTGGATAATCAGTGCATTTTGTATCAGTGTGTATAAATTTACCATGTGGTTAACAACTGCATTACCAGAATAGAACTGTATGCATTTACGACAGGACGAAGTCCCTGGGATATTGTTGTTCTCGGGGTTTTACAGGTCATAGGTCAAACACCACTTGGAGACTATTTGTTGGTCCTAAATAAGATCACACCCTTTTGTATATTTTTAGGGGGTGGTTAAACAGTGTATAAAACCTGTGTGACAAGGGTCTCTCTTCAGACTGAGTTGGGCTGCGTAGGACTAAGGTCCGACTGAGTAGGGCTGCGCAAGACTGAGTTGGGCTGCGTAGGACTATGGTCCGACTAAGTTGGGCAGAGTTCAGACTCTACTGGACTGGCCTGGCTTAGGACGAGAGATGAGTGAACTGCGATCGCCTTGAAATAAACTACGAACAGTTTTACCAGCAACTCTTGTGGCATATATATATATATATATATATATATATATATATATATATATATATATATATATATATATATATATATATATATATATATATATATATATATATATACACATACACACACACACACACACATTTTTTTTGCCGTAACAAAACAAAATGAAACGTACAACATGCATTTGGCCCAGTTATCCCAAAACAGATCTGTAAAATGGAAGGGGACACGTAAACAGGCCTTTTACCCAGAGTTTCATTTATTGATTTATTTGTTTCCTTCACACCAAGCCTGATTTCACCAAGCCAGTTTCCTCTTTGGACAAAACATGGGTTTTTTTGTGGGTGTGGTCATCTTTGACGGAGGTTATGCTTTTTGGCATATTTCTGTAATCAATAAATGTTGATTGCGTTGATGGGTAACCCAGCCCTAGTATGTTTCAGGAAGATGTAGTTGATCCGTTAAGACATGTCTTGAGTCCAAACTGTAATTTGATTTACAATTGGACTTGTCAAATTAATTACTAACAAACTCTAGAACTGATAAGTCTAGAAACCTTATTAAAGACCTGTTTAGCATGGTGTGATTTTTTGTATATTGAGAAAAGTTGTTTTTTGGTTTAACTAATTGTTTTGTTGGAAGACAACAGGGCTATTTCTGTGACCTAATCTTAGTACTGAGTTGATAAAGCAAGAAAATGAGCAAGTATTCAGTTATGAAAAATTACATTCCAACAACCTCTTAGGAAACTGTTATGACCAGTTGCTTCTTACCAGCAAATGTACTTCCTGCTTAAATTAGGTTATATTAGCAGGCTGATGTTATAAATTACAGTACATTATACTGGTAATTCACATAGAACTATTAGAAGATGTGATTTTAATTATTTTAAAAAAAATCTAATAAAATTTGTGGTCTTAATGAATTAGCTTATGATGGAACCTCCACTGGTCAAAATGCATGATTAATTTGCTTCTGCTTATTAACTCATTGCTTTCTGTAAAATAATTCATTACTTTTGGTTAATGTACTTCAAAAAACATGTTTGTTTTTTGGTGTTTTCATAAAAACGCATGTTACCTATCAGTAAATATGTTCTGTTTGAATATTTATTTATATGCTTCAATTCAAGTTAATTTGCTTTTTTTTTTACCTAATGTCTAATTTGATTAACATGTGCTTATGTTATAGTAAAGTAAAATAACATTGTGAGGGATGAAACTGAAACAGTCTCCTTCTCATACTTTGAGGAAGCATCTAAACTTCCAAACTCCGATCCAGGACTTTCCTCTGGCTTTTCACTTAACTGAACAAAACACGGCGGAATAGAAAAAAGCAAAAAGCCAAATGTTTGCATAATTAGTTAATGTTTATTTTTCTGTTGTAGCAATGATTACCCAAGAATCAAAGACAATATCAGAGGTCTTAACAACTCAACCCTAATGAAGTGGTCCGACTGAATATAATCAGAAGAAATGTCTCAAGTTGACACCTACATTCTTTACTACTGTATCCAATTAACATGTGGTCCTGTTATGTTTAGACACAACACTTCTGTGGTTCTGTGATGCTCTTCAAAGCTTGGGTGTCTAATGGAACACTTCAGAAATACCCAGTAAGATTTTAAGGAGGTATTAATGAATTCAGCCATTCCACTGACAGTTGCAGCTGCTGAGATCCTCTTCACATGCAAGATAGCTGAGAGAGGTTAAGAACAGGTGTGAAACACCTTGGGTTTTTTGACATGACTACCTCCAAGATGCAGAGGGGGAGAGCTTCTGTAAATATTGTGAATCCTTGTAAGCAACAACTGTATTTTCTGGGATTTAAAACGTTTATGTTCTAGAGGCTGTGACCTTGGAAGAAATCCTCACTTTCACAACTGGATGTGACTCCATTTCTCATCTGGGCTTTTCCCTTTCCACTCTCCAAAGGGTAAGGAACACTCTGCGTATCCAACAGCCAATACTTGTGACAACATCCTCAGGATACCCACTAAGGGTATGTAATTTTAAGTTAGCAATGAGTCTAGCATTTGCAGTGCGGCAGGGTTTGGAAAAGCATAAAGCATATGGTGTGTGACCTGCAACACAGGTACAGATTTTCTGTTATGTATTCTGTGGTGTATTTTTAGGTTTTTACTCAAATTAAAAACATTGAAAAACTAAATATTGTTTTGTGATGTTCAGAGCAAACTTAGAATTATAAAAACAAGCAAAAAAAAGTAGATGTGGGTTTGTACTAGAAAAATTCTAAAGTAAATGCGTCAAATGCACCTGAATGATCGGTTGAGCTGATCAGCCAACACAGACATCCTGTACAGAAAGGGGCAGAGCTGGCTGTATTTTTTGAGGAGGCTGGGGTCCTTTAGGGTAGGAAGCTCCTGCAGATATTCTATCAGACTGTGGCGTCCAGCTGTCTCTTATGCTGTGGTGTGCTGGGGTGGAAGAATTAAGAGGAGAGACGAGATGCAACTGGAGAAGCTGATCAGGTGAGCAGAGTCGGTTGTTGGTGCGGAACTGGACTCTGAGGTGAAGGTGTCAGAGAGAAGGACACCGCACAAACTGCTGACATTTTATTATTGCACTGGCTTTTTTTTTTTTTTTAATCTCCATGTTCTTAATGTATATTTTTACATGTGTATTTTCTACTTGTTAACCCACAAGTGATTTTTGTAGACAGACTTCCTTGTAAATATTTCTTTCCTCATTCTAAAGTGAGGTTTTTCTATAGCAGACTGTATTGTTTAGAGTAATTTTTTTTTGCTGAGCCAGTACTTATGTTGCATTCTGTACAACCCTTTTTTAGATTGATTTACTGGGCTGTACTGTGTATTGATTACCTGAACTGATCGTAACGTCTGAGGTGCCCTTACGCAAGGTACCCAAACCCCAACTGCTCCCCGGGTGCCATGGACAGGAACTTAGTTTAGTTTTTCTAAACAGCAGATTATACAGGCAGCGCAGTATAATCAAAAACTGGGGCAAACAAACCACAGAGGAGGACGAGGAAGCAAGGAAGTACTGTCCAGTTAAGAAGCCAAAAACACAGTCCAAACAGAAACAAATCCAAAAGAAGCAAACAGAGAGAAGGAAAACTGAAATAACCAAGCAGGTCAAATGCATGAGTAAAAGACAGGCGAGCAGAACACTGCCATTAAAACTCCGGAGAGAATGAACGTAAGGGTAGCGCATGATTGGCCGCTTTTTTTTTTTCTTTTTTTTTTTTTTTTTTATTATTTGAAGTTTGACTTCTAGTTTATTAGCACAGCCACATTCTGCATTTCTACTTTGGAGGTTAACAATAGGTTCTGTAGTTTACAACTGAATGTAATTTTTAAGGAATTGTTTGGTAATATGTCCTGTTTTTAGGGTCACAACACTTTAGTTTTATATGGAATAAGCTGTCAAATTAGCTGGTAGCTAGTTTTGTTTAATACTGCGGGAGAATGCAGCTTAAAAATTGCTACACGTAATTAGAGTACTGTTGAATGTGTTATTGGCAGGTTAAAATTAAATTTGACATGCAACCTGCAGACGACAAGTTTGCAATGTTGTCGCGTATGAGGTCCAGGAATCCTAGCTAGTTTTAAAAGCTTGTATTATTATTCACAAACAAATCTGTATGGAAACCAAACTAGTAGTGTGTGTGTATGTATATATATATCATACACCTTGTGTGACACAATGATTTATGATCCCTGATTTATGACCCCTCTGTGGCAGGGTTGTTTGATTGACATGTCAGTTTGATTGACCGGTCGAGTTGCTTGACAAGCTAGCTGTCTTGTCAGCATGTCGATACACCACACCCCCACTAACCCCACAAGATTTATGATGCTCTGGTGGGGGTCACGTTGCTAATCCCGTTTGTGTAAACAATTAAAAGGTGTGATTGTGTCTTCTGCTATGTAATGAAGACGTCTGCCTGGCTTGTACCAAGTTGTTTGACGTTAGAATAAACGTCTGTAAACTCTGGATGTGTGTGTGTGTGTGTGTGTGTGTGTGTGTGTGTGTGTGTGTGTGTGTGTGTGTGATTGGTTGGTGGTTATAGGTGTAATTACATCAACAGAACACACGCCTCCCAATCAAACACAAAAGGATTTCAATAGACTATATCCTGGGAGTGTCTTGAGAAAAATGGAGGTATATAGATGGCGTTGCGGTACAGGCATTTCACCCACTGAATCATCTCAATCGGGAGCAACATGGCCGTCGTTTTTGGTAAGTGTGTGTTTTACAGAATTTAACATTTTCTGTTGTAGACGGTTTAAATAGCGTTTCAGTTGTCTTGTTTAACAGGTTTTTCCTCGGTCTAGGTGCATTTGAGCTTGAAACTATTCTTGCTATTAGGAGCATTGAAGGATTGTCACAACTTGGTAAATTCTTTCATATATTTTATTATTTATTATTGTTATTTATTTAAATTATGTAGTTGTTGATGTTAATCAAAGTAATCCCTCAACCCGTGTTGTTACAGGAGTTGTAAATACAACGGATTACGAAAATCCACTTGGTGAGTAAACAGACGCTTTGTAGTTTTGTTGTTTGTGTCGGGGGATGTGCTGTGTGACAGTAATTTGTATGTTTTTCTGTAGTAGGACTGACCCGTCTAGTTGAAACAACGGGTCTCTTAACACCTCCAGGGTTTGTCGCCGTCCCCACTACACCTTTGGCCTGTGATACACAAAGTGCTAGTCTATAACGAAGCATCTGCACCATCTGCATTCAACCCATGCTTAACAAGCAGCCCCGGGTGTGCATACTATTGTGAAAACGACGCCTTTGGAGAAGTAGGCCCTGTTTTACACGGGAAGCGACCGAGGACGTGCTCGAGTGCATATGATAAACCAGTTTCACACGAAGGACTCCATACATTTAGGGATAACCGTGAATCATCAGGTATGTATCTATTTGCTATATTGTACTGATGCGGCGATAGTTGTGTGCATGTGAGTGTGTAATGTTTTTCTTGACTCTTTACAGATTTACACACCAATGACCATGCTGTGAATGCCATACAGGGGGACACTGACCTGGACACTGCTGGATGGACCGATGAGTTGTTACATATGTGGAATGAAAACAGTTTTACAGAAAAGGTGCCTGAAACAGCGGATACCGGAGCTGGACTGGATGTTGGACTGAGTACATTATTGGAAGATCTGAGAGACATTGATGGGGAAAACTTGAGAGCCAATCAGGAACATGAATAAGTGGTCCTTACCTTTCTTAGACTTTTGTTGAGACAAGAGATTGTTAAAAACACCATTGAGAAACATAGACAAGCGGCTCTTGAACGTAGGTCTAAAAACACTAAAGAAATTAACTGAGCATGTCCATACACTAACCGAACAAATTCAAAAACTAGCGCAACGGAATCAACAGTATCAGAAGTGGATGCGAGTGCTAGACACCAAGTGCAAAGAACAGGAACGGCAGTTGAATTCTTTCACAAGTGTGATATATAGCCTCAACAAAGTGTTAGAGTTAAAACTTTCTTCAGAATTGGATGTTGCTGGTTCTTCAACAACGTAGGTGTTGTTAGGTTTGTTATATTTTACTTACTAACTCATTCAATAAACCATCTCATTAGTACAAACCCAAATTACATACATACAGTAGAAAAACAAAATGGGGTCTAAAAGGTGTCAGACAACAATCCGTGTGTTAGTGAAACAAATGATGTTGATGATGCGTGGCATCGGATGTCTTTAAACGAACGATTGCTGTATTTACAAGGGCTGCATATGTCTACTACAGCAACAAGTAATGGTTTACAAGACACATTCTCGCCACGCGCAAATGTTGATAGACAACTTGTCACCAATGTTCTACAAAACACATTGAATAGATATTGGTCACATAGAAATGCCACAACACAGAATCCGTCAACAAAACGTCGCAGATATGATGAGTCGACCATAGATTTAACACACACACACACACACACACACACACACACACACACACACACACACACACACAGATCACCATCACTCGACCCAACAACTCCTAACTTTGGTTTGTCTGATAGCGATATAGGGGAATTGGTGAGATGTGGTGGCCTTGTAGACGGTTATACCGTAGTGCCGAGAAGTAGGTTTAACAGCGTTGTGCTACACAAGACGTTGAATTTTTGCAAGGCACCGACCGCAGACATGGCCTTATATGCAACCTATGTACTTAATGTACTGTCAGACATTGTTTCATTCTCCAGGGTGTTGGCTGGCAATGGTAGCGTTATTGATGTTGCACTAAGAGGCAATAGTTTAACGTCTGATGTAAATGTTATCTTGTCTTCAAGAGATGGTTATAGCATTGACAGATTTTCAGATGCTATTGAAAGGGTTATGCAGAGCAACAAGGGTGTTAACAGACAAAAATTTGATATTGACCGTCACCATAGCTATGAGTAAAAATGGCGGTGTTCGGCGTAAGCTGCATGACCTAGCACACGATCAGGTCATCAATAAGAACAGGTTAAATCTTTTTTGCCCGACAAACATCTCAAACAACCTGTGTTTTGCTGTCTGCCTCGCTCATTTTCTGAACCCGCATGTACCTCAATGTGTTAGAAGCTATAGCTGATTAGATACAGACGTGCGCTGGCTACACACGTTTAATAATGTTGCTCAATTCGAAAACAAGTTTGGTGTTAAAATAGTTGTGTTCCACAAGAGTAGTTCAGGAAGTTTAGAAAGCATCAAACACACGACAAACCACATGCCAAGACAGTGTTTCTGTACCTCCATGATGGTCATTATTACATGGTAAAAAAATTTTAAGTGTTCATGGGTGTGCCGTATGTTTGAGTTTTGTTATGAGGGGTATATAGTATTTGTTGCAACGTGTCAAGACGTTTTGTGTCACACGAAACCCCAGCATGTCAAATATTGCGATGACTGCTTATGCTACTGCAAGGCCGACTACTGTTATGAACAGCATTAAAAAAAACAAACAGCTGACCACAGGAGTGATTGCTTCCTCATCCGATCTGACTAAGTATTGTAAAAAAATGCGGGCGTCGTTATCATGTTAGTTTAACAAACCAAAACCCCACAGATGGCTGTCCAGAGACTGTGTTCACTGCGGTGACAAAGTAGTGTCGGATACCGTACATGAATGTTACATACAACCGGTCAAATTAAAAGAACCCAGCACATCATACATATTTTTTTTTAACTTTGAATTGAAAACGGCAGGCATGAAGCAAATTTTGTCTGTGCAGTTACGTATGATGGTTGAGAGTTCACAGCAGAAGGGTTGGACTGTGTAGCATGACCTGTCAGAGTTTAGGCGTCCCAAATATCAGGGTTACACTTGGTTAGCACACAATGCGGCCGGTTTTGACAATCTCTTGCTACTGGAATATTTTTCTAAAGTGGGGATTGCCATCAGAATCACAATGATGGGGTGTAGACTGATCTCCATGTACGACGAGGTGTACAAACAGCGCTACATCGACTCATTCATTTATCCTGATGCGTTTAGCCAAAACACTGTCAGCATTAAATTTAACATGTTCAGAGAAAGGCCACTTTCCACACAAGTTTCATCTAAAACAAAATGAAAACTACGTAGGCCCGTACCCTGCAAAGAGTTTATGGTTATGACACAATGAACGACAAAGACAGAAAGCAGTTTGAAGAGTGGTACAACACCATCTCTGGTGGTGTTTTACTACGAGAGGTGTGCATTAAGTATCGTGACGAGTTCATCCAGTGTACAAAACTGAACCCGTTTAATTATTACAACTTCACCATAGTGTTGCATGGCCGTGTACAAGACATTTTCTTCCAAAAGACACACTAGCACTGACACAACGTGTACGTAAAACAACAAGACTTTTTCCAAATGTTTCTATTGAATGGCTTGAGTTTGTTAAAAGCACAAGAGATGTAGACATTCACCACACCCTAACCCATGGCGAGATGAAGTTTGGTGTGTACCATGTGGATGGTTACTACGAAAAGGATGGTGTACGAAAAGCCTTGGAGTTTAACGGATGTGTGCATCATGGTCATGAATGTCGTTACAGATCACAACCATGTCCATCCAATGTCGAAGGCGTCGTATGGCAAATTACGAAAGCAGTTTGATACCAAGGTGGAGGTACTTGTTTGAGCATATGGTCTGGAGGTTGAGGTTGTGTGGGAATGTCAGGGGGCTAATGCCAAGAGGGTTGATCTGGATGTTGCAGCATTTGTGTACACACACACACAAAAAGGTTGAAACCGAGAGATGCAGAACCAACGCGCTCGTACACACCAACTGTACTGCTAGGTGAGGGTGAGAAAATCAGATACTTAGACTGCTTAATGTACATGGTAAAGTCCAAAATCTACCACATTCATCCCAAACACCTGGTGTTTCAGTATGTGTTCTGACAAATCCAGACATCCACAAACATTCTCCATTTTGTCTTAAACAGCACTGCAAGTCTCTGAACTGGTTTTCCAACAATCAACAGCGTCGCCGACAAATTGACCAGATGTGTGATCAGTCAGGTTTTCTCCGATTTCCTGCAACTTGTCCACAATGTACGGCTCACTCCGCAGTTTGCACACAACCGTTTCAGTACACCCTTGAATTTTAAGAAGTGGTAGTTGTATTCCAAAAAAGACCGGCTATGACACGTTTCAACCCCGGTGTGAACAATGTTGTCATCATAGTATTTTTCTAATGATGTGTATTTTACCCCTCACATATTAGCATTTTACTCTTAATAATACGCCAGTAGGGTTAGATTCTTTCTAACCTCTAATTCTAGGGTTAGGGCTCATATGGTTGAGGTGGGTTGATGGATAGGTTGACCTCTAGACTGGTCAGAAAACAGAGTAACATATGGAAACATCAGAGAGATGGAGAAGGTAAAGAATGTGTGTGATAATCTGTTTTGCTTCGGTGTGTCATTTTTCAAATGACACCACTGATAATGTATTCCAGCTGAGGGCACCTAAGGACTGTATAAGAGGACCCTCTTTGGAGAGGTCCGGGAGAGAGTCGGGGACGTTCGAATTGGCAGAAGGCTCTCTCCGGCACGGCCAAGTTGGGGTACCCGATAACCAACCTGTAAATAAATTCTTTACAATTAACTTGGCGTGTCTGTGGTTCCGTTCTTCCATCAACCGGCCGCACAGCTCTGGTAAACGACACTAAGATGTCCGTCTCATACAGCTACGATTGTTGCCGCTGACTTGGGAGGTGGGGGGTTGGGGGGGTTCACTTCATAACCAAGACACCTTTCCTTCAGTTTGTTGTCTATGATATGTTGTAGGATCACAACTGCAGACTTTATAGGTTTTAGATCTGTAGCACATACTTGACCCTCCACATCTTTGGTTGGTGTGCATTTAGTAGTTTCCATGAGTGTTTCATCATCTTCCATGGCTGGTGGAACAGTCTGTTCTGATAAATTACAGATAAGTATACTGGCATGTCAAAATGTAACCTGGTAACAAGTACTTTAAAATGTTTCCAGAACGCTACCGCTAAATCATACGGATATTTATAGACTTGTGTTAACGCTTCAAACTGTCTCAGATCAGGATTGGTTTCCTGGGAGAATCCTGTGGTGTATGTTCCTATTCCTTTAATGGTGCTACAGTATCATCGATTAAACCCCCCACCCATTACACTTTTTGCTGATAAAAGAAGTCTTAATTGATCTGGATGATCAATTCACGGTACCACTCATTAGCAGTTTGATTGCATCGCACAAGAGTTAGAATGGAGACGGCAGAAAAGTTGTAATTGGTATCTCAACAACAAATTTAATTTCATGATGAGTGATAAAGAAAAAAAAAAAAAAAATTCTGTCTATGTATTCAACAAGTTCTGTTTCTAAACAAGTTCTGACTCTACAGTCAATGCTTTCCAGCCTGTTTAAGTCTCCTAGTTTTCTCTCTTCACTAAATGCATAATTGTCAGCCATTACAATAATTATGGTTTTAGAGAGAGCCCAATGAACAAGTCAGAGTACAGACACGATTCCCAGCAGGTAGACTCAAGGTCTTCATATACACACCTTTCAACAGAGTATTTAGCGGTTGCGTTACATAACACCTGAGCATGTCCCAGCTACGGCTGGAGACTAACTTTTTCAAACAAACAGAGATGCAGAGAGTAGTTTAAGAGTGTAATCCCAGAGTCCTTTCATAATAAAATAATAATAAAAAAAAAAAAAAATAAAAAATAAAAAAAAAGATTCTTTACTTCGAAGTGTGAATTTCAAGCCGTCAGTACCAACTCCAATAATCAGTTTAGCCTGTGTGCTGTTTATTAGAACATGTGTTGCAGTCACATCTTATAACTGCAATGATCACTACCTGAAGGAGTAGACTCGGAGCTCCTGAGCACTACTCAGAGGCTCTACCAAACAAGTTAACAGCGAGGATTTGGACAAGATGCACCTAGGCTGTCATGTCGGTTCAGCTCCACAAATAAGTGGGAACTAAATATAGGTGGGAAAAGCAACTCCCATGCAAACTCACACTTTAGGGAAAAGTTTGAGGGAGAAATAAAATAAAGGATGTCCTAAACACCTCCCAAAATAACCATGGTCATGTTTGTTAAATTCCCAAGAAAAACAATGACCATGGGCGAGGGTCAGAGAAACAGAGAGAGAAGGGTGCAAAAACCCACTAGTCCCTTTGAGAATAAACACAGGGCTCAAGGGAGCAGTAGATCTTGTCAGCAGACAAGGTTCCTCCCCCTTTCTTATATATACACATACATACACATATATATATATATATACACATATATATATATATATATATATATATATATATATATATATATATATATATATATATATTTTTGTGTGTGTGTGTGTTTCCACTAAAGCTGAGCCCCAACACACTCAGCCTTTAGTAGAGAGAAAGTAAATTGTGAGGAGGGAACACCAACACTCTCAGCCTGCTACCATTACCAGCCAGACTCTTACACACACTGTGTGGTGTTAAGAACTGGCAGCCCAGACTGCTTCTCAAGGGATATATATAGCCCGTTGCGCAGGTGCAGGGTGTTAGGACTGATTGCCAGTTCGCCGCTGCCCCCTGGTGGCCAGGGTAAGACTAGCACCCAAACCAGTCTTTAAAACAGTGTGGTTTCATCATAGACATTGTTTAATTTTGTTGGCAAAGAAGATTCAGCCACAGAATGTTTACTGTCGGAGAAGCCACATCATTAATTCAGGTCAGCAGCGGGATATCTGGATTCATTGAAGAATATAATCTCAGAGGGTTTTCAACTTTATATCTTCTCTGGGATTCACCACCAGATGTCCAGGTAACCTCAGTGTTATATGTATTTTTTCTTGCATGTACGTATAACACATTATAATTTTACCTGGTGGTTAAAGAACTGAATATCGTCACTGAATATCTCCATTTTTGCTGATTTTTACTTTTATGTCTCATTTGATCACATGAGCTGCTTTTTACACTGTGTGGGGATTTCATTAAGAATGGACCATCTTCATGAAATACATCTGGTTCCATTGACTTCCATTCAAATTAAATGAGGTTTCTGGCCTCTCCTGTGAAGTTGCCATTTTGGAGATACATGTTTTTCTTTGGACAGCGGCGATATTTCCTTCCTGAGGCCAGTCTACACACACCAGCTGGTCAGTAGAACCCCCAGTTCACCTGGCCTCTCAGATCCATGCAGATCTACACCATCTTCATACAGATCTCCCCCTTCACAACCACATACATCTTCTCTCTTGTCTCCAAGCAGGGCTACGCGTTCACCTCCACACAGGTCGTACCCCTCTTATCAACTCCATCAACTCTTTTACCTCTAAGAAGGTCCACACCCTCCCCCTCACATGTAGCCTCCCTAAATAGAGGGAATAAAGACCATGGTAAATGCCAGTGCAGTTTCCCCATAGATTACTTTATCTAGAATAGCATGTATAATATCAAACAAGGCTTGTATATGTTTGTCAGTTTGTTCACTGACAGTAAAATTACATTTTAGATAGTCCAAGTATTTCTTTCCTTCATTTACACAGCTTAATTTCAGCTAATTTAAAATTATTAAAATTAAAATTCCACTAATTTCCTTGTGTCATAAAAACTGGCTTGGGCTAATTACTTGACTATTAAGTCATTTTACGTGTTTTACATCTTTCTGTAAAGTACAATACGTCATGTAATAAACATAATAAACACATCTGACTATGTTTTACATGTTCCTTTACTTTGGCAAATAAAAAAATATGTTCAGGAATTTCTCTCTTAAACATATGAATTCCACAGGCTGCATCTATCCACCATTAACTAGTTAACTCCGCACATGTTATGGTAACAGTAGTGCCCTGAAATGGTGTCAGTGACCCCTTTAACTAACAAGCACCATTAGACCACACAAACTATGCATGGAAGGCTAAGCAAACATTACCAACTGATATGTACAGCTTTAACACTGAGTTTACCCATACTCAACACCAGCTACTCTTTATATGGCCATAAGAATGAGGAAAAGCCTGTGATCGCCCCCTACTGTTCGCATTATGGCATAGCCAACCCATCACAGATCACCATCATCAGGACTACTGGTAGATTTCCTATTGATGAGAGCAGCTAAACTTTATGCTTTTTTTATCCTTTTAAACATGAACTGAATATCAATTCTGTGATTTTACTACACGTCAGTTATTCTACTTACAAACTACTGAGTAAAACAGCATGCACTAGTAAAGTATTACTCTGCCCCCGTATTTTAACATTGCCTCTTAGAGTCGTCCCCTTCTCCTGCACCTTCCTCACCACCTGGACTTCCTAAATTGTATGGCTTTTGTACTTCTCCTACATCACAGAGTTGGTCTCCCTTGTCATTGCAAGATGAACCTGAGTCGGACAAGATGTTGTTTAACACCATGTCAGCTTATAAGTTAATATACTGCAGATTAACACTAACACTATTACAGATGCATATTTCTATTTTTCCATACAGGATTGACCTTCAAACACTGATGATGAAAGTGGATTTCACATCATGTCTAATCAGCAATTAAATTAATGTTTGTAGAGAGAATATATTGCAGGGGAGCATTCAAGCCTCCAAATGATGTACATTTAACCCTGCAGTGAAACCTCACTTCATCTCTGCTATCGGGTATACAGCAATGTGAAATCTTCAAAGGTCACAACACAGAAAACCAGGAACAGTTGAAAAGCTGAGGATGCTTTTTTCTTTTTTTTACCTCTAAAGTTCTTGGTTGATGTAGATTTTAGAATAAGGCAGGCTAATCTTGCATCTCTATTTGACCAAACATGAATGTACCAAGAGACATACAGCATGGCATTCTGGAAAAGCTTACTGAAACAGTTCACACATGTGATGCCTATCCAAATGAAGAGCAGATCCGGTGTGTGGCATTAGCACTTCTAAGCAGACATAGAAGGTGCTCTATATGGATGGAATAATATCCTGAATCTAAAAGTGAGGGAACTGTTGATGTACTGAGAAAGGCAGTCTTTTTAGAGGTGGCTATACATGAAAGCAAGGATAGTGTCCCAGAAACAGCATCAAAACGTCTCTAAGGGCCAAAAAGGTATGAGGTAAAATACTTACTGGCCCTCCCTGTGACAGGCAGAATGAAAATAACTTAAAGGCTAAGAGAAAGTCTTCAAGTCAGACGGGACCAACATGGAGACAAAGGCCCAGGAACCTTGTTAGGGTGCATGGCATCATTAACTGTTTGAAATACCAGCATATTTTAAATCAAGATCTGGTGGCCTCTGTCTGAAAGCTGAAGATGAGTCATCACTGGCTCTTTCAACAAGATAATGACCCTAAACATGCAGCCAAATCTGCACAAAAACGGTTCACCAGACACAAAATTAAGCTCCTCCCATGGCCATCTTAGTCCCCAGACCTCAACCCAATTGAAAGCCTGTGGGGTGAATTGAGGAAAGTGCATAGGAGAGGGTTATTTTCCACTGAATAAATGCTCATAAATTAAAGTTTGGATTGTTCTATTTTTGCATTTTTGTCCTATACTATTAAAAATAATAATAATAATTTCTTAACGAGGGGTGGCAATAATTCTGAAGTGCGCTGTATCTCTGACATTGGTAAGCAAAATGCCCCAACAATTGAACCAGATGTTTTTTCAGCCCTTTGATGGTAAAAACAGTGATGCAGAACAAAACCTGGCAAAAGCTACTGTAGTTCAAAAGAGCTTGGTTTTTTTTTGTCTTGGCTGAAGCTTTTTAAACAAGGGCGACCCCTTTTAACCACTGATAATGCTGACAGGGAAGACATGCTGCAGAAATCTCACCCTGTAACTGGAACAGCTAACCTTTACTCTCTGTATGACCGTTTTCATTAGACAAACCAGGAGAGAAGCCATGAAAAGCTTAGGAGTCTGCACTTTTACAGAGCTTATTGGTCATATAAACCCTGTGGCAGAGCAACAGAGAGTTTGGAAGTTCTCCTTACTTCTTGGGCCAACTCAAAGATGTTCACTTCATGTTCCTCCTCAGACTGGTATTTCATTTTCATAATCAGAGAGTAAAGATGTCATTCATGAACAACCTGCTGAGACACAATCATGGATTCACAGAAGTTGGAAGTGATGGGAGACTTTTTGGTGCAGGCATGTTTGATACTGTGTGATGGCCAAAAGATATGGAGTAAGGTACTGTCAAAAAACGTGTGTACTCATCCACATTGTACATAAGCACAGCTGTTTTACACAAAAGTCTGTTTCATACATGCATGGAGAGACTGAATCATGCATAAAACCCACATAATGCTGTGTTTTATGTGTACATGTACTTGTACATTTTTTAAAGTATAAACATTTACACATATGACTTATTATTATAAACACCACCTCTTTGTTAGGAACACGGATGAAAAAGTGAGAACCGACTTTAGAAAATACTTTATTTGAATCACTGGCCAAATGCATTGAGTAGAGGATCACTCGATTCGGTACAGTGCAGGTGCGTCTTCGCTGTCCATTCTGGAAGCTCCTCAGTACTAAAACATTGAGTTAGGAGAAACTCAACTTAAACAACACCATTGCATTTATTTATTTGATCTTCCATTCAAGACACTAATAAAATTCTAACACAAGTACAGTGACTGAAATGGAATAACTAAATATCATAATCTGTTGTGTTGAGGACTTTATTCCTATTTAGCTGGTAAATCCTTAAAGGACCCTGTAAACACCAGGACGACTAATACCAATGTTACGGGTTGCTTAGTCATCATCATCATCATCATCATCATATGTGTTGTCCTGAATCCCTCATGATCTTTGTTTTGTTCTGAGTCTGTCATTGTCTTAACATGTCATCTTAAGTCCATCATCATTTTCATGTTTGTTGTTCTGAGTGCATCATAATAATGTGTTGTTCTGAGGCATTTTTCTTTATCATGTATTTTGTCATGAATCCTAATCATTATGTGTTTGTCCAAGTCCTTCATCATCCTGAGTACTTCATCATCAGTGTTATGTGTTGTCCTGGGTACTTCATAATTAGCTTCATGTGTGTTGTCCTGAGTACGTCCATCATCTTTGTATGTGTTCTGAACATAAAATAGACTAGCACTGAATTATTTAATCATATACTGGGGTATGAATGCAAGTCTCTTTGGAATTATGTTACACTTTTTAAAAATTTAAATTTTATTTTCCGACGACCAGAAGGAATGTGAATACTACTTTGCTTTGAACACTCACACTTTTGGTCCAGTTGCAACAAATCTTTTCTTGAGGATTAGCTAAAATAGCTTCTTCTTATAATAATGTAGTGTTGTAATAGGTAGTTTAACTATTTAGATTTTAATGTTGATTTTAAAACATTCTTTGCACAAACTAAACACAATGTACAACTTTTTGTGACATTTTGTATTTCTTTTCAGGAAAATCAAAGAGGCGATAAGAAGAAACATATCAGCTGTGCCTTCCACTTCCAACAAATCTTGTTTTTTTGTTAAAGATCTATGAACGTAGTTCTTACACAGTGTTTTGTTCTAATACATTGTTTAAGAATTTTGCCATTGATGCTGAGAAATATGTCATTTTTTAAAACACAAAAAGAAAAACAATGTACAATAGATGTCTCCATGTTATCACGTCCACTCATGCCAGATTCTCCTCCTAATAGCCAGCGCATCACTGACCAGCACAGTGCTCCTCTCCTTCTACTCCTAGAGCCCAGCAGGTGGCAGACAGCATACACAAGGGTGTCCTCGACGACACACCACTGAAGGAGGGGGCTGGTCTCAGGTTCAAAGCCTCATTACTGGTTGAGAGTCGGAGTCTGTCCCTGGGGGGCATAGGAGAGGAGGGTTTCACCCCAACTGGTGCAGCTCATTTGTAGGACGTCTACCTGCTGGAGTGTAGACATTCATAACCTTGAGGATGATGTGCTATGATGTGCTGAATGTGTGTCTAGACCCCCCCAGACCTCCTCCCACTCTGCACGATCCAATGGTAGATCAACTGCAAATGCTTGTCAGAGGGCTCAGCAGACCAGGGCATTAGACGTGGTTGATAACTGAGGGTGAAAAACTTTGGAAAGGAGCTGTTGCGTGGACGTGCTGATAAGGGAATTCTGTGTTATCTCTGCCCAGTAGGAGATAGATTGACCAATCGCTTCTTGTGTTGGTTATTGAAGCAGTAAATCTTTAAGAATTTGCCTAGCTCTTTGTTTGGTTCCACTTCACACTGTCCATGGGTTTGTGGATGGTCACATGATGGTAAACATTGGAAAACAATGTGTCTTGGGTATTACCATATAAGCAGAAATGTGTGATTAAAATATGTTTTTGTGCAGTTTCAAACGATGTAGGGCAATCGGGGGAAAAGGGATGTATCACGACACCATCAAAATGTGATCTACTATGGTGATGATCACGCTGTGCTTGCGATTCAGGTAAAATCCAGGCTACAAAGTGAATTGATCGCTAAGTGGGACCATGGGGCATGCAGGGAAAGGTAAAAGCCCTGAGCCTGCCCAGATAGGAGCCTATGAGGCCATTTTCCAAATGAGAGCAAACCGATCATGACAAAGTGGTGGATGTCAAGGAGCATTTTTTTTTTGGGTGGTGTGGTTCAGCTTTTCACAATTTCTTCACAGACATCTCCTACCGGATGGGGGCTATGAAAACAGGGCAGAAGGTAGGACAGGACTCCACGGGTTGAATAGTGGTGGTCTCCACTTCATACATACATTACAAAGCATCAAACCTGGCTGAGTAAGTAACCATAAAATCAAATCACAAAAATAATGAGCATTTATGCTTGGAATTGGGAATTCATTCTTTATGACGGATCTTAAATAGTTCAAGATTTGTGTGATCTTCGTCAAGACCACAAATGAATGGATGACAAACACCCTTCGAGCCAGAGACGCCCACTCCCTTTCAGTGGTGTGTAAGTTTATGCGAATAACAGGCTACAGGGAGACAATTTACTAGGTGAAGTGACCACTGGTGGTTGCAAGGCCCAACATTATACGTTTATGAGAAGCATCAACTTCCACAACAAAAGGCCAGTTGTGTTTACCACAGCATTGAATTGGTTTTATGGGCATCCATGATGACCCCAGCGAAGCTAATGACAGCACTAGAAAGGAAGGGAAGGCCATCATGAAATTCAAGTTTTTAGGACAATTGATTATCTTGAGGAAAGATGTGTGAGTACTTGAGGGGCATGATTAAAATCTAAGTGAAATCAGGGGAGTAGATCAGAATATCATCAATATAGGTGATCCACAAATTGACCAAGCATGCAAACAGGGGACATTGTTAATGAAGGCCTGAAAGGACCAAAGGGGCATCAAGAAGGGTGTTTGACATTACCATATATTTGTAGTGGCCCCTTGTGGCAAGCCCAAAACGCAATTCTGTCCACTCATCACCCTGCCTGATACAGACCAGTTTGTAGGTGCTACACAAATCGAGTCTGGTGAAAACTGTGGCAACCTGCTGTTCCAATGCCGCAGCGACCAAGGGAAGCAGGCAGGCATATGGCTTTGGAATCTGATTTAAGCCTCTATAATCAATACAAGGTCTCAACCGCCATTTATCTTCTTTATGAAGAAGAAGCCTGCAGCAGCAGAAGAAGTGGATTGGTTAATGAAATTTTGAGACAGAGCCTCCTGTACATATTCCTTCATGGACTTTTCCTCAGCCTGTGTCAATGGATAGATGCATTATATAGCGTCAGTGGTTGCAATCACAGGGGCCTGTGTGGGAGAGGAAGCTTTGGTGGTTGTCTGTCATTTAATCCCCCATCCCCCTTCTAGATCTGAATATTTGGAGGTGATCCGCAATCCCCTTTCACAGGATTATATAAGTACTGGTTATTTCTGGGCTTGGGCTTGATACAGCAGTGGACCCCAACAGACATGGGGGAGGTAAAGTCAGACAATTATTAACACCAAAAAACTCAGACCAAGAAAGGGGGGGGAAACTTTCCCTTATCAGACCAAGAAATAAGAGGATTGTCTCTTTTACGTCAAGGTAGACCCAAAATGATAAAGTCTATATTGTCCAAAACAAAGAACTGGAGTTCTTCGGAGTGGAGTGCACTAAATGTTTTAACTGGAACAGCTGATGACTCCTTGAGCTACTGTGTCCCCATCCACCATTGAGAGTCTTAGGGGTTTCTCTATGGTTCCAGTGGTTTATCTAGAGCTGGTTGGCGAGACTCCGCTGAATGAAGTTCCCCTCAGCTCCGGAGTCAGTGCTGGCACGACAGGAAGAGAATGTGGGCAGCGTAACATAACCAGCACTAAAAGAGACTTTGTGCCCATATCCGCAGTGGGAGTACTCACCACATTAGCAAGTGGAGGACCCTCCAGACGCTTGGATGGTGACTGAAACTCTGATTGCACCACGCAGCGCGCGGGTGAGCCCAGCAGTCACAGTCTACGTGACCAGTTGCACCGCATTACATGTACAGGCTCTGTGCCATGCAGCCTTCATTTATTAATTTATTATCAGTGTAGGGGGATATGGGTATAATTTATTATTATTAGGATATTAGAGAGCATAGTTTAGCTTAATTGAAGCACAAACTATAATTGCCATCTGATCCAGTCTCAGGGATAGAGTTCGTTTACGAGACATCTAGTGATCTGCACGTTTGTTACAATATTGAGTCGTATATCCAGACTAGTTTAAGAATAGGAGTTTATTTACGGCACATTAAAAAAGTTAAATAACATTAAATTATAAATGGGGTTGATACCAGCATAATGGGAAGTCCAGAATTATCACATTCACTTAGATATGAGTTAAACATGAGTTTACTGAAACTCAGCGGAAGCTATTTTGTGGAGACCTCTGAGCATGAGCATGAGCTGAGTGCATAAATCTGAGTGCACATATTAATCTTATATCATATTATCAAAAAGCACAGCATCAATAAGCACAGCACCAAGGGACCGGACCACAGAGTGCATTTTGGTGGAGTCACCTTGGAACCTTGTTTTGCAGGCTGGCCTGCTTGGGGAGGTGGTCTTCCGTTGACCCATGCTCTGTGAGCGAGTCACGCCGGCTACCTTTTGATTTCTTTGGAGGGCTCTATTGAAGGAACTCGGCTTCTGGCGGAGTCTGCTGCTACATGACTAATTTTCCACTGATCGTCATCTTGGAGCACCGAGAGTGTGTAGTGCGCCAGGTCTTATGAGCAGAGCCCAAGATGACGGGACTCGTGCCTCAAGAGCTATAAGCAGAAGACTTCTACTGCATCGCAGCCAAACGGAACAGAACAAAGAGCTGAACTACAGTTAGTTGAAATTCAGAAAGAGAGGGCCGAGAGTGGTACTGAGAGAGAATTGCGAGAGAGAGCTCTGTGTGTGACCTGAGTTTTAGTACAGGCCTTAAAGTCGGAACTAAGGAGGGGTCCGTGGTCACTTCCTCAAGAACATGCATCAGTCTGGTTGTACATTAGGGTTACATTGGAACAAAGCATAAAGCATTTAGTGACACAAAAAGAGGAGAAAGTAAATTAAAATCCATGAGAAACATAATTCATGCTGATTGTGTTTTAAATCATGACTCAGTCAACACAGGTCCAATAACTACAACTACACATGTGAGATTCTAAACTACTTATAAAATGATAAAGCAGGAAGAAAGTCAGTACTAATGCTGATTAAAGAAACTAGATCACAGTTTAAGAATTCTAACACATAGAGTCTAATGTGAACTTACTTGTGGTCTTCTGCTGACAGAAGTGTCTGTGGTTGAGCGGCTGTTATGTGTTTCTATGTGAGTCCCAGTATGTGTATGTGAATCCATGCTTGTCTGGGGGGGGGGGTTTGTTATGTTTTATTTCGGGCTGGTGCGATATGTAGGGTGAGCACTTCACTGCACTGCTGTCAGGAACGTAGTCTGATGCAGTGATCCCCATTGCTGGACATTAGCTGTGTGTGAGTTGGGGTGGGCATGGAATGCGAAAAGATATGAATATAAACCTGCGACCCTGAGAACAGCACTCAACTTCCGTTTAACAGATCACTTAAGATAAAAGAGTAATCTGCTGAACAGTTGTTAACAGATTTTTTCTTTAACATTATCATTGGAGTGCCCTCAATAAAGGAAGCACACAGACTGGCTCGTCAACATTGATGCTCTATATCTTATTATCCCTTTAGTAGCATACAGATTGTCTTTAGTACGATTAATCAGACTTACCTCAAGTTTATAATACAGACTGGATTTATACTAGCCCTTAATATAGCGATTTTATATACAATAAATATACGATTAATATACAAAATGACACTGAACACATTATGACACCCACAACAAAAATGCCCACCCTCCTCATGATGTGGTCAGTCACCTGCCAGTTGGCATACTTTTGTCATTGTCCCAAAGTCTACCCACTTTCTTATCTCGTCTTTTCTTTTAAGTATCTCTCTTTTGCTTAAAACAATCCCACTTTTTCCTTTGTCTTACATAAGGGATTCATCTGATCGTACAACGGTGATCAGTTTTGCATCTGCTTAATGAAATTCAACAAGTTTTTAGTAATGTATGAGATTCCAGTAATGTCATTTGCAAAATATGGATGAAGTCCTATTATAAATCACTACATCTTACATTTATGACATTTAGCTAAACTTCTTATTCAGAGGCGAGTAATCAAGGGTTAATTCACATGATGTACGAGCCCCTTGGCCCAATGTAGGTTAGGAGTCTTGCCCCAAGGGACTCTTATGGGGTAGCACAGCATTAGTTCACCTAGACTGGGATTTGAACTCAGTCTCCCAATGTGTGTGTGGCTTTCGTGGCAAGGTGGTGATCCACTGAGATACAACAACCAGCAAGACATCTACCTATGCTCAGTTTAATAGAAACGCCGCAATACTAATAATAATAAAACATATAAGGAGTAAAAACTGAATTAGAAATACATTCATAAAGAGAATACTTTTACATTTTTACATTTAGTAATATTTTCGTGGAGTGCTTTTATACTTCTACTAAGAAGGCTTTAAGTCATATTTGACTTTTACTTAAGTATTCTTTTCTCTTGTAATTTCCTAAGTTAAGGATAGCATAGTTGTACACCTCTAGCTCACTTGTAAAAACACATGTAAAAGATCTGAATGACAGATGTACGAGATGTGCCTTAATTAAGGCAAGCTATTATTATATACAGTGAGCCTTTATGTAGATGTTGTTCACCAAACAGCAAGCTCTACAGAGAATCCATCAAAATGGGTCCAAGCCCCCAATGAGCAAGCCAAAAGGCTTACAGAAACACTACGGCACCTTCTTACTAACTTCTTTCTTTTTTCTCCCTTTTTTCACCC
>JAMWET010005043.1:42500-47998 GCA_024036415.1 Prochilodus magdalenae | reverse complement strand
GTTTTCTCACACATGGACGAGAGCCTTCCCTGCACTGTTAGCACCGCTTCCGCAATCTATGGATCTGCCTTTGTCACTCACACCCGCTGTTTTATAGCCCCATCATCCTCGTGTCAGCAGCGGGCCTTATCTTCTGAGGAGGCCTGAAGGTGACTCCGATTTGTCTGGTGTGGCTCATATAGCGCTGCATAATGGCGTTGTCTTTGTACTGGGTGTATAGTTTTGCGCATCTGGGAACTGACGTACGTTATAGAGACTAAGTATTTATCTGAGTGAGTTTTTTCGGAAGGGCATGAGATAAGGTTGCCAGTCACAGCCGCTGCCTGTCTGCCGTTTTATGATGGGTCTGTCTTCCTGTCAGTGCGGCGAGATGTAAAAAGAAGAAGGCGTGTACGTGCAGGCCTGGCCCTTTGCTGATATAAAATGCATCACATGTTCAGATAAATAAAAGAACTCGGGAGCGAGGCGGCTGCGTGGAGGCCCAAGTGCCCACCATCTCCGAATAAATCTGAGTAGTAACAGAGAGAGTCGAGAGTATGTAGGGGAGTTAAGAAATGATGGAGGTAATGAGGAGCAGCATAACTCCGTCATCTGCGTTTTTTTTAAAAGGAGCACGAGACGAGTCTCGGGGGAGAGAACAAGGGATGTGACTTCAATACGTGCGAAGCCGAGTGGGCACGACAGCGAGAGAAGGGAAGCCTTTGAATGAGCGGAGGGAGAGAGAGACAGTAGGCGGAAACATGGAGGCAGGAGATGCTGTCTTGCCTAGAATCTGATACAAAGAAGGCGAAGCGACGAAGCTATGCAGTGCAGCGTGGCGGCTAAGGAGGGAGGGAAGTGTATAACGGGAATGTAGATTGATTTCGCCGAAGTGCTAAACCTCTGGTGTATACAAATACACACGATAAAAGGAAAATTATTTGATGGCCTGTTTGAGACTCTTCATCAGACTAATGTGGTACCATAGAAGCCATCTCTCTCCTGAAAGATGTCCCTGTGACACACCTGCATGTTTACACGGAGAAAGGGAAGAGAAAGAAGGAGCCGGATGGGGGACTATCGGGGGGCGTTAGAATCCGCTCCCAGTAGCCCCCCGCAACCCACCCCGACTTACCAATATCCATCTCTCATGCAATCCGCTAATCTGCAATAACCTGCAAGAACACAGCGCGCATTCCCAAGGCAGAATTAAGCGGTTTGGCGTAAATGGAGCCAAACCTCAAATACAGGCTCACAGGCGACAGAGGGGACGGTGATTCGTGCCGCCTGTGTACTAAAGAATAAAAGGAGCGTGTGGGGGATATAGAGGGGAGACGTGATGCCACGGCTGCTGGGGTGGCCCAAAGGATAGTTCAGCCAAATGCTAACATGGCTAACACCTAATGAAAGGTAGCAGCTGTGAACACAGTCACGGCTAGCTTGATATGCTAACCTGTCTACCAGCTTCCAGGCAAGGTTGGCTAGACTAGGGCCTTTGCTGGCTAACAGTAGTCAGCGTTAACCATGGGCTACCTTAAAGGAGCTTAAGATTCATGGTTAGGCTTCGTGGTGCTCACATGTTGTACCATTAGTTATGCCATGTGGATGGCATATGGATGTGGGCCACATCTGGCAAGATTATGGCACTGTTGGCCCACTGTGGGCACTGGCACTCTGCATGTGAGCCAAAGGTGGCCCACATATTTGAAAACTTATGTGGCTCACATGTACCAAAGCAGATCTGGTCCACTTCTGGCACAGATACAACAGTGCTGCCTATTGACATACTGTATGTGAACCAAAAGTGGCCCACTTGTGCCAAAACAGATCTGGTCCACTTCTGGCACAGATACAACAGTGCTGCCTAGTGGCAAACTTCGTGTGGCCCACATGTTCCGTGAACAAATCTGGTCCACTTTAGCACAAGAGTGCTACTTCGTGGCCATCTGCATGTGAGCCAAAGGTGGCCCACATAAAAAAAAGCATTTGGCCCACCTGTGCCAAAACAGATCTGGTCCACTTCTGGCACAGATACAACAGTGCTGCCAAGTGGCAAACTGTATGTGAAAAAAAAAGTGGCCCACATGTATAAAAACTTGTTTGGCCCACATGTTTCAAAACAGATCTGGTCCACTTCTGGCACAGATACAGCAGTGGGCTGGCACTACTGGACAAACTTTGGCGTGGCCCCGACCATGAACAAATCTGGTCCACTTCAGCACAACAGTGCTACTTCGTGGCCATCTGCATGTGAGCCCAAAGGTGTGTGGGGGGTTGCGCCCACATCTTTGAAACCGTATGTGGCCCACCTGTGCCAAAACAGATCTGGTCCACCTCTGGCAAAGATACAACAGTGCTGCCTAGTGGCAAACTGCATGTGGCCCAAATGTTCCAAAACGGATTTGGTCCACTTGTGGCACAGATATGGCAGTGCTGCCTACTTTTGGCCCACAGCTTGGCAACCAGATGCCGTTAATCCAAGCATCATAAATTGCTTCTTTGCTCAAGTGACTAACCGCAGTGAGCAGTGAAAACATCCTGGTGGATGTTAAGATGTATGGTTAGGCTTCGTGGCGCTAACATGTTGTACCATTAGTTATGCCATGTGGATGGCATATGGATGTGGGCTACATCTGGCAAGATTATGGCACCGTTGGCCCACTGCAGATATGGCAGTGCTGCCAACCTTTGGCCCACGTCTTGGCAACCAGATGCCGTTAATCCAAGCACATCATAAATTGGGCTTCTTGCTGCACAGTGACTAAGTGAGACATTGGGGGGGGACCGCAGTGAGCAGTGAAAACATCCTGGTGGATATCCTGGTGAATGGAGTCCATAACATCTTTGACCTTTGACCCTGTTCCTGCTTTGCCGAACACTTTATTGAATTTGCCAAGGCCCTGTTCATGAGTAGCATCAATATCCATCTCGAGTGATCTGCTAACAAGTGGACTGCATGACTTCCGTTGGTCTTGAATGCCTCACCACTGGCCACTAATGACCAGGAGATAAAAGCTATGCAGCTGCTTTTGTCATTAGGGCAATGTTGAGTAACACAATCAAGTCATCAGGATGCTTTAGCGTCCATGCATCCATGAAAATGCTGTGTGGTCATATGCATCCCTGGCCACCTCCGAAATGGTTTGAGTGACCATGGCTCATTTCCGAAGCCCTTAGCACTGTCCGATTAAGATCAGAGAAGCCAATGCAGATGTCAACGTGGCTATGAGTTTACAGCTCAGCAAGTGTATAAGCTTCCCAGACAAACACTGAGTCCCCTTGCGTGATTAAGGTGGTGGAGATGGCGCTACATGAGGATGATGGGGCTATAAGTACCTGCGGGGTGTGAGTGCCGGGATCCATAGATTGGGAAGAGGTGGTACAGTGTCTCGTTCCATGTGTGGTAAACGCTCCAGAGCAGATGTTAATGATTGGCTAAAAGGAGTGACTGCATGTGGGCGTGGCCAAAGACCATAGTGTGAAGGAAGTAGCTGAATCTGCAGGTGTATGGAAGCGTACGGTCATACGGGTCTACCAGCAGTGGATAAAATCCCAGTCTACAGGTGGGACAGGTGTCTTTTGAAGGGTCTAGATGTCATATGGGGGGACGTTGAAGTCTGATGGCAGTAGGAGGTTCCAAGCATCATCGATCCCGGTTCCCTAAGGGGACAGAACGTTGGGCCCAGGTGTAGCCCAAGCCTTAGCACTGTGTAGGGGAAACCCACACCTCCCGTAGCATGGAAGTAGGTGGAGATTTGTCAAAGTGGCATTGGGAAGTAGGGAAGGAGTAACCATATCCCCACAGTTGGTGGAGATCAACCTTTCCTTGGTCACATAGGCACGCCGACAAAGGTGACAGCGGTAGTGCACCCCGATCTGAACCGATCTCCCTTTTTAGACCTGCTCCATTGTTCTTCGACCCGTCATCAGTGCAGAGCTCCCCCCCAGGAGAGGAACTGACAGCGTACATATGTTCAGTGATGTGAGAAGACGTAGGCAGGCAGCCGAAGCGGGCCCACTGCGAGTGCTGTCAGAGGGATTATGCCGTAGGTACAGGATTACACTCTCTGAAAGACAAGGTAAGACCGCGAGGGGTGACGTCAAAGCCCTCGAAGCTCCTGTCATATAACCACACAAAGCATACATAAACGCAAAGTGCTAATCTCACTTAGCGCTGTTTACCCATCACTGGGGTTGGGCTAATCTAAACCCACATAGACATGTGCAAGACTTAGCCACTAAGCAAACGGGGCACTGCTTCAGTACAGCCATGAGGCCTTTGCCGTGAAAGTGTCCAGAAGCTTGCAGAATTTTCGGAAGCAATGTCAGACAAGCAAGTGCCTGGATACGGTTGGACATCCAGTGTACAACCACTGGCACAGCGATGGCCGGCAAGAGCCAAGAAGAGCCAGCGGTTGGCTCGCACTTCAGTACCTCAGCCCTTCGCCTGGAGCGGCGGGAGAGAGTGCGTTTGTGTTTCCATAATTGGACCGAGCTTTGTTCCCGGAGAACGTGGCCTCTGGTGGAAACAGTGGGCTACCTTTGTTCTCGGCACATTTCTGAAGTTGGAAACGCGACGACGCCAACTCATCTACAATAACCAGAATCGTCTTTGTGTGTTGTTATCGTCGGCCTGTGTTCAGTGATTCCCTTTCATCCGCTGATAAATATGTTGTTTACTTGCCATGAATATCAATATTTCATAGGCTGCATCATGCTCGTTGTGCTGTTAAGAACAATATGAACACACTCGCAACTCTGCCATGCTTTGTTTGCCATGTGTTGGCTCCTCGATGACCGTAGAGAGTTCCCGCAAGAGAGATTTGGTGGTACGATGGATGAAACTCATTTTGCTGAAATCGCGTGTGGTGAAATACTCCCCGTGGGCGGCAGAGGAACTGAAGTCTTTGCCAGCAGACCTCGATGTGAGCTACTTTCCTGGAGCCCGGAGCTGTGGGGAAACTGATTAGATGAGGCCAATCATTCTCTGGGTCTTCCGGATTTAACCCATCCGTGAAGTGAAACACCCACATACACACTCCGGAGTGGTGGGCAGCCCTAGCCGCAGTTGCGGGTAAGGTGCCTTGCTCAAGGGCACTTCAGTCGTTACTGTTGGTTCAGGGAATCAAACCAGCCACCCTCTGGTCACAAGGCTGGTTCGGTAACCTCCAGCCCACAACTGCCCCCCGAGGTCATTCCTACAGCCATCGACCCAACCCACTACCATTGCTGTGTGGTGACTGGGCCAGCCGGGAATGGAACCCAGGTCACAGGAATGGGAATCTTGGCTGAGCAATGGTGGCTGGGTCTCATGGTTTGATGGTTGGTGTAGATGTTGTGGTGAACACCACGTATCTGATCTTACCGGTGCGGTTCGGAAGCTCGGAATCCTCCACATCCGTTCGGAGGTGTTTTGTGTGGAGAGGAGCTTCAAGCTGTTGGGCTTTGTAGGGAAAGTGGTGGGAGAAAAATAAAGGGCAGGCAACTTCCTGTATTCAGTCAGGAACAGCAGGCGATAG
>JAMWET010005043.1:0-30000 GCA_024036415.1 Prochilodus magdalenae | reverse complement strand
TTTGATTGTATCCGTGTTTACTGGTTGAAGCAGATCATCTTCACCTGAGAGTTCCATGGTGAGGAACACCATGAATCTACTTTGGATTGATGTCCAGTCTTCTGTCCACATACTTTTGGCCACACAGTCCAGGTACCCAGTTGAACCACATTATTATGACCATTTCCTACTTTCAAAGGTGGCACCGCGTAGCTCATGAAGTCCTGTGTCGTGAGCTGGCTTGTTGGGTCCATAAGGTGTGTGAGGCTTTCCGCACACACATCCCTCATTGCGGTCATGGGTAAAAGGGGTGGTACATGCTGGTTGTCCTCCCCGGGGTGGATGGGACCTTCCAGCAAAACAACGGATGTGTCACACGACTAAAAGGTCCAGCATTGATCGGAGGAGCATGACCAAGACTTCCAAGTACTACCCTGCCCCCCTAATTCCTTAGACTTGAACCCACTTGAGCATCTATGGGACCACCTCGATCGTTGTCTTCCTCCCCCACGCCCCCTCCAGCAGCTGTGGGACACACTGCAGTTAGCATAGCTCCAGATACCGGTGACAACCTACCAGCACCTCGCTGCTGTCCATGCTCCACTCTGCGCTCACTCTGGATATGAGCTGGTGGTCATAATAATGTGACTCGACCGTCTATAGGCCAAAACAATGCATTCAGCAATCTGGTACGCCGTGACTTTCAACACCCAGCTGGATGACATGCAGTTCGGGGCAATTAAGCGACAGAACCTTCTTCCACGGATCCTTTCTGACAGCACTGCATCATGGGAAATGATAAGCCAGCCCTGAGTCAGCGCCTCAGTGAGGTCGTGGCTCCGGGTTTGCAGGGAGTGAACTGCGGAGTTTTCAGTCCACTTTTAATGAGCCACAGTGTTTATAATGGCCTTCAGACGTACGTCAGCGCATCTCCCTGACACGCGCATACGTACCGCACCCCCCCTGCCACGCTGATGAGATGTTCTCCCCCTCCCGCCATGTTTAATCCGGCACCCCTAATGGTGTTTTCCCACCGCACTCTCGGCTTCTCTCCTGCGGGCCTCTTCAGCTTATTGTATATTTACAGCCTCGCCCTTTATATATTTATTTTCCTCATAAATTTTAATTAGAACTTCAAACGCCTCAGCCCGGGCCAGCCGAGGCAGGGCTTTCCCTTTGATCACTTTCTCATTCCTTCCCTTCTTTTCCCCTCCTCATCCGCTCTTCCCCTATGGGCATCTCCTTTCTAATTGGTTGCTCGAGTGTTGTGCGTCTCCTCTGCCAGTCCCTCTGCCTGTCATTGAAGATTAAAGTGCACAGGGTTGCCTGTTCCGGCCCGGGTTGCCAGATCGACAGTCCCAGGAGGGATGTCGATGAGTTCGGTAGCCTCTGGAGCGTAACATGAGCAGACACAGGAGCAGTTACAGACAAGTTCAAGGGGAATTCCACCCAAATTCCCACATAATTAGAGTATTGAGTCTAGCGTGTTTGCTAACCCAACACGCCAGACGTCTCGGTATGGAGCTGTAGAGGTTCCTAATGGTGTCCTGTGGTAATCCATCCCATGCCGCTTGAACATCCTCACACAGTTCCTGCAGATGGTGCGGTAGGGGTGGAGGTGGAGGGACACCAGTCATTTAACAAACCGTTCATCTCGGTGCTGAACACAGTGCCTCCACACACGGATTCGTTGGGCGTCTCCACCAAGACTAAAGCGGGACTCGTCACTGAAGATGACCCGCTGCCATTCTGAGTCCCTCCATGACAGTCTGGTACGACACCACTGCAGTCTTTGGTGACGGTGACGTAGTCCTGCGTGGTGCAGCCGTCTGCCGATGGTGCTGCACCAACAGGACGACTCATGGAGGACACCACTGCTCACCGAATGTCCTCAGTCGTGTCAGTCAGGTAGAGAGATGAGCCGTGTCCTTGCTTATGCCACACCCACAGCCGAGCGTGAACCCTGGATCATTAGCATATCTCACAGTGTCAGACCCACCCACCAAGTCTCATTGCGGTTGGTTGATTCCTCCTGGGTGCCCCTATTGGTGGAACTAGTCTTTTGACGATGAGTGCGGTCTGTCTAATCTTAGATCCCTGAAAGCTAAAGCTACTAAGCGCTAACCACCTAAACCCAGCTAGCCAATCAATCCTGTCGATCCGGCTTTGGCTTCTGCTCCTCTTCTTCTTTGGTTGTCTGGTCCCCTGTGCTGTGTTAATGTACCTGAGTAGGCTCAGAGTCAATGAGCTTGTATTAACACCTGCCTGCTGCTCTGGGTTGCTGTTAGCTGCGGCCAGCAGGCGTCCCGCTGGCCCTCCTCCAGGAGTGAAGAACACACTCCAGATCGATACCCACTTCCTGCAGAGGAGACGGTGGTGGTGGGACATGGGAGGGAGGGAAGTGGGCTAGGAATAGCAAGCAGGGGGAGAGTGGGATAAACAGAGGAATAGAGGTGAGGCGGGGTGGGCCGTACGCAGACATGATCCCTAATCAGTATTCCCTACACTGGAACACCATATAGAACACTACTATAGGGAATAGGAAGGGCCCCTCATCAGTATTCCCTACACTGGAACACCGTATAGAACACTACTATAGGGAATAGGAAGGGCCCCTCATCAGTATTCCCTACACTGGAACACCGTATAGAACACTACTATAGGGAATAGGAAGGGCCCCTCATCAGTATTCCCTACACTGGAACACCGTATAGAACACTATTATAGGGAATAGGAAGGGCCCCTCATCGGTATTCCCTACACTGGAACACCGTATAGAACACTACTATAGGGAATAGGAAGGGGACCTCATCAGTATTCCCTACACTGGAACACCGTATAGAACACTACTATAGGGAATAGGAAGGGGCCCTCGTCAGTATTCCCTACACTGGAACACCGTATAGAACACTACTATAGGGAATAGGAAGGGCCCCTCATCAGTATTCCCTACACTGGAACACCATATAGAGCAATGGTATGAACAGTATAGGGAACGTACTTCTGAGTGATCTAGTCCCGGTATGTCAAGCTCCGCCCTATTCACTACATAGTGCACTCGTTTAAGCCACACCCCCAAATACGCCCTGTTTACTCTATAACGCTGCAGTCCTCGCCAGGTAGTGACCTGTTGTGTCTGAGAGCGTACTGGAGAATATCCAGCGCCCCGGTGCAGTCCCACAAGGCGGCGAGGTGTGGAGCGAGGGGGCCTGCAGTATCTGGGTGATGAGCTGAGGGAGATAAGGCAGGGTATTGTACTACTACATGACTCTGCAATTTCAATATCGCCGTCAGGGAGAGTCAGATGACAAGCGCCCCGACCAATCACTCAACAGCTTATTGGTTGTGACCCAGTGAAGTCTATCTGCATGGGCTAAATGCTTTTCGTAAATCAGCACAGCGGAATCATCGGCCCGTTTCATGATAATCTCTTAAGGAGATGTATCTGGGGAGAACGGAGGGACAGAGATCAGCGGGAATGGGAAACGGTCAGTGATGAAGGGGAGGAGATAAAACCGTAGAGGACGTGCATGAAAGGAAAGAACACTTTCTAGAATGACCAGTTTAGGTTGGGGTATTAGAGTGCCTCACTGCCTCCATGAGGCTTGTTGGGATCTGGCGAGCCTTTGCCGTATGAATCCAGCCTTTTGTACCGTATGACTTCTGCCATATGGATTATTCAGCCATTTTCAATTTCAGTTTATAGTAATGAACTTCATAAATTAGCAGTGCGTGAGCTTAAGGTGGCCATTCTGCTTCTCTATTCCATCTTCCCATTCTACCTTAAATCTTAAATGCAGCATTTACACTCTGGTGTTGAAATTCAGCCTCTTATTCACCAGCTTTTAGTTTGAATTGCCCTGTTCCACCTTAAATAGTGCAGCATTTACACTCTGGTGTTGAAATTCAGCCTCTTATTCACCAGCTTTTTGTTTGAATTGCCCTGTTCCACCTTAAATAGTGCAGCACTTACACTCTGGTGTTGAAATTCAGCCTCTTATTCACCAGCTTTTTGTTTGAATTGCCCTGTTCCACCTTAAATAGTGCAGCATTTACACTCTGGTGTTGAAATTCAGCCTCTTATTCATCAGCTTTTTGTTTAAATTGCCCTGTTCCACCTTAAATAGTGCAGCATTTACACTCTGGTGTTGAAATTCAGCCTCTTATTCACCAGCTTTTTCTTTGAATTGCCCTGTTCCACCTTAAATAGTGCAGCACTTACACTCTGGTGTTGAAATTCAGCCTCTTATTCATCAGCTTTTTGTTTGAATTGCCCTGCTCCACCTTAAATAGTGCAGCATTTACACTCTGGTGTTGAAATTCAGCCTCTTATTCATCAGGTTTTTGTTTGAATTGCCCTGTTCCACCTTAAATAGTGCAGCATTTACACTCTGGTGTTGAAATTCAGCCTCTTATTCACCAGCTTTTTGTTTGAATTGCCCTGTTCCACCTTAAATAGTGCAGCATTTACACTCTGGTGTTGAAATTCAGCCTCTTATTTATCAGCTTTTTGTTTGAATTGTCCTGTTCCACCTTAAATAGTGCAGCATTTACACTCTGGTGTTGAAATTCAGCCTCTTATTCACCAGCATTTTCTTTGAATTGCCCTGTTCCACCTTAAATAGTGCAGCACTTACACTCAGGTGTTGAAATTCAGTCTCTTATTCATCAGCTTTTTCTTTGAATTGCCCTGTTCCACCTTAAATAGTGCAGCACTTACACTCTGGTGTTGAAATTCTGCCTCTTATTCACCAGCTTTTTGTTTGAATTGCCCTGTTCCACCTTAAATAGTGCAGCATTTACACTCTGGTGTTGAAATTCAGCCTCTTATTCATCAGCTTTTAGTTTGAATTGCCCTGTTCCACCTTAAATAGTGCAGCATTTACACTCTGATGTTGAAATTCAACCTCTTATTTACCAGCATTTTCTTTGATTTGCCCTGTTCCACCTTAAATAGTGCAGCATTTACACTCTGATGTTGAAATTCAACCTCTTATTTACCAGCATTTTCTTTGATTTGCCCTGTTCCACCTTAAATAGTGCAGCATTTACACTCTGGTGTTGAAATCCAGCCTCTTATTTACCAGCATTTTCTTTGAATTGCCCTGTTCCACCTTAAATAGTGCAGCACTTACACTCTGGTGTTGAAATTCAGCCTCTTATTCATCAGCTTACTGTTGGACATTCCCGTTCCACCTTAAATAGTGCAGGATGTACAGTCTGGCGCTGACGTTCAGCTTCTTATTCACCAGCTTCTTATTTGTATTTTCCCATTCCACCTTAAATTCTACTGCACTGACACTCTGATGCTGAAATACAGCTTCTTGTTCACCAGCTTTTTGTATGAATTCTCCTGCTCCACCTTAAATAGTGCAGCATATTCACTCTGGGGCTGCCATTTATCTTCTTATACACTTGTTTGAATTTTCCCATTCCACCTTAAATAGTGCAACAATTCCATTCTGCCACTGTCATTCAGCTTCTTACTGGATCTGCCCATTCCACCTTAAATGGTGGAGCATTTACATTGTGGCGCTGATATTGAGCTCTAATTTCACCAGCTTCCTGTTCTAATTTTCTTGTTCCACCTTAAATAGCGCAGCAGGTATTATAATGCCTAAGGCTCCAGAATGTACCTGCCGCACCATTTAAGGTGGAACAGCAGAAATCTAAGGAGAATCTGGTGAATGTCCTTATCAGGAAATGTCTCCAGCATTTGATGGTCTGAGCCAGCTCATCAGGAGGAAGCAGTGCTGAGATCTTAGACAGGCATATATTACAGCCAGCAGCCAATCAGAAGAGAGCTCATTTTCATATAGGGCTAAATGATGAACAGAGAATGGAAAACGGTTTGACATAAAACAGCATATAATATAAACAGACCTCATGGAAAAACATCAAACACGAGAATGACTGTAGGCTGATTAAATATTGAGCTGAGCGGCTCACAGAATGACGGATCTGACGTTTCAAAGGCAAAACAGCTCCGGCATAAAACGCTCACCCTCAGAATAATCACTCCGCTGTGTGAATATATATATATATATATATATACTGTATATACTATATATATATATAATATATATACCCTATATATAGATATATATATATATATATATATATATATATACACATATATATATATATATATATATATATATATATATATATATATACTGTATATACTATATATACAAAAACAAGGCATTTAAAGTGAGAAGTTGTGCAATGTGGTCTTGTTAATATTTCAGTATTTCCAGAGGAATTAAACTAATTTTCCAACCACTATTTGCATAATTAAGCGTCAGGACGTAAACAAAGTGCTGCTGTCCTACACAGCACATCGCACCACCGCCACATACTGGCCATACTAGGAATGGTGCAGGGGATGGTTTGTACCTTGGTGCTATTCAGGTAATCAGTCTGCACTCGTTCTTACTGGAACCAATGAACATCATCAACAGAGGGCGCTGTCCAGTGGTAGTAAACAGTAGTATCAAGATGGCAGAGCGACCTACCTATCAAACTGCCCACCAGCCTACATACTGAACTGTGTACTTACCAAACTACCTACTGAACTGTGTACTTACCAAACTACCTACTGAACTGTGTACTTATCAAACTACCTACTGAACTGTGTACTTACCAAACTACCTACTGATCTATGTACTTACCAAACTACCTACTGAACTGTGTACTTACCAAACTACCTACTGAGCTACGTACTTACCAAACTACCTACTGAGCTATGTACTTACCAAACTACCTACTGAACTGTGTACTTACCAAACTACCTACTGAGCTACGTACTTACCAAACTACCTATTGAACTGTGCACTTATCAAACTACCTACTAGGCTACCTACTTACCAAACTACTTACCGACCTACCTATCAAACTGCCCACCAGCCTACATACTGAACTGTGTACTTACCAAACTACCTACTGAGCTATGTACTTATCAAACTACCTACTGAGCTATGTACTTACCAAACTACCTACTGAGCTATGTACTTACCAAACTACCTACTGAGCTATGTACTTACCAAACTACCTACTGAGCTATGTACTTACCAAACTACCTACTGAGCTATGTACTTACCAAACTACCTACTGAACTGTGTACTTACCAAACTACCTACTGAACTGTGTACTTACCAAACTACCTACTGAACTGTGTACTTACCAAACTACCTACTAAGCTATGTACTTATCAAACTATGTACCAAACTACCTACTGAACTGTGCACTTATCAAACTACCTACTAGACTACCTACCCATCAAACTGCCTATCCACCTACCTACAGAACTACCTACTTATCAAACTACTTACCTATGTACTAAACTATCAAACTACCTACCCATCAAACTGCCAACCCACCTACCTACTGAACTACCTACCTATCAACCTACCTATCAAACTGCCCACCAGCCTACATACTGAACAGTGTACTTACCAAACTACCTACTGAACTATGGACTTACCAAACTACCTACTGAACTACCTACTTATCTAACTACTTACCTAGCCATTAAACTACCTGCTAGATACTTAACTAACTACCTATCTACCTACCAAACTGCCTAGTTAACTACCTACTGGGCTACATTTCTACCTTCCTACCCACTGAACTGTGTACTTATCAAACTACCTACTGAACTACCTACTTACCAAACTACCTACCTACCCATCTAACTGCCTATCCACCTACCCACAGAACCATCTACTTATCAAACTATTTACCTTCCTACTAAACTATCAAACTACCTACTGAACTACCTACATAACAAACTACTTACTCATCAAACTGCCTACCCACCTACCTACTGAACTACCTACCAAACTACCTTCCTACTTACCTACCTACCAACCTAGATACTGAACTAACTATCTATCTACCTACCAAACTGCCTAGCTAACTACCTACTGGGCTACCTTTCTACTTTCCTACCCACCTACCAGACTACTTATCTACATACCAAACTACCAACATACTAAACTACCTACCTTCCAGATTACGTACCAAACTCATATTTACCTACAGAATTACCTATCAACCCACCTACCTTCCAACCTACCTACCTGGTTCCTTTTCACAGAACCAGACGTCCCGCTCTGAAATCTCCCTCACAGGAAGTTATTACGTGGTTATGGATACACTGCCTGATGTCAGAGACGCTGTCTGGGATGCACACACAGCAAAATAGATTTAGTTATTCAGCTTTTCCACTGTTTCACCATCATCAACATTCCATAAATAGACTCAGAGGACACGCGTAGACTCTTCGGTGGTCTAGAGAATGAAGGGTGTATACGTGTGAACCCCTGGTTCCCATCACCACCAGCATGTAAAGCCTGAATCCACTGAGACCGACGCTGGTAGAGACCGAATCTGTGCTTTCTGTGCAGCTGTGCTCCATCTCCAAACTGATCAGGCTGCGGCTGAAGAGGGCTTCACAATGCGTAGATGAAAAAGCACATGCACTCTCTTTCTCTGGGTTGATTGGAGATGGATAAGCTGCATTTAGAGTAATCAGTGAGTCTGGCTCTGGCTCGATGTCAGAGTCAATAATGGCGGCCCATGTTACTCCCCGTCAGTGTAATGATAAAGACTGCTCTCTCTCCCTTCCTGTCTCCCTCTCTGTCTCCGTCTCTCTCTCCGCCTGTCTCCTGCTGCCTTTAAACACTGCTGAAGAGAAAACAGCAGGAGTTCCATGCTGGTCTAAGCTGGTTTATACTGGTCTGGGGCTGAAACACAACATATGCTGGTTCTGCTGGTGGCCAGCTGTGGTGGTCTATGCTGTTTATTGTTGGTGGTATATGCTGTGTTCTGGATGATGGCTATCAGCATTGGAAGCTAATGTACCAGTCACCAGCAAAACCAGTATACGTTGTGTTCTGGATGCTGGTATGCTGGTTAGCAGCAATGGAAGCTAATGTACTGATCACCAGAAAAAAAAAAAACAGTATATATTGTGCTTTAGATGCTGGTCAGTGGAATTGGAAGTGAATGTACTGGTCACCAGTACAACCAGTATATGTTGTGTTTTGGATACTAGTATGCTGGTTACTAGCGATGCAAGCTGATGTACCAGTCGCCAGCAAAACCAGTACATGCTGTGTTCTGGATGGGGGTATGCTGGTTACCAGCAATGGAAGCTAATGTACCAGTCACGAGTAAAACCAGTATATGCTGTGTTCTGGATGGGGGTATGCTGGTTACCAGCAATGGAAGCTAATGTACCAGTCACAAGTTCAACCAGTATATGCTGTGTTCTGGAAGCTGGTTACCAGCAATGGAAGCTAATGTACCAGTCACCAGTACAACCAGTATATGCTGTGTTCTGGATGCTGGTTATCAGCATTGGAAGCTGACGTACCAGTCACCAGTACAACCAGTATATGCTGTGTTCTGGATGCTGGTCATCAGCATTGGAAACTAATGTACAAGTCACCAGTACAACCAGTATATGCTGTGTTCTGGATGCTGGTCATCAGCATTGGAAACTAATGTACAAGTCACCAGTACAACCAGTATATGCTGTGTTCTGGATGCTGGTCATCAGCATTGGAAACTAATGTACAAGTCACCAGTACAACCAGTATATGTTGTATTCTGGAAGCTGGTATGCTGCTTATTAGCATTTGAAGCTAATGTACCAGTCACCAGCAAAACCAGTAAAGGGTGTTTTACATGCTGGTATGGTGGTCAGTAGCAATAGACGTTGACATGCTGGTCACCACCAACCAGTATATGCTGGGTTCTGGGTGCTGGTATGCTGGTTAGCAACAATGGAAGCTAATGTACAGGTCACCAGTAAAACCAGTAAATGGTGTTTTGCATGCTGGTATGGTGGTCAGCAGCAATAGACGTTGACATGCTGGTCACCACCAACCAGTACATGTTGTGTTCTGGATGCTGGTATGGTGGCTACCAGTAATAGAAGCTAATGTACTGACCACCATTAAAACGTCTACATCTACAAGCACGGTAGGAGTATCTAATAGAGTGGACAGTGACTGGACACTCCAGCAGCTCTGCCTAATAGGCTTCCTAGCCCTCACCTGGAAAAATGCTAATCCTCTGTCTCTCCTTCTCTCAGGCTCTGGCAATGACGGAGGTGAATGGACCGGTGACGATCCCTCTGGCAGCCGAGCCACAGATCGCGATGTTCTGCGGCCGTCAACTCCTGCACATAAACACTGAGACCGGGCAGTGGGAACCGGACCCTCAGGGCCGCCAGGGCTGCTTCACCCAGCCCAACAAAATCCTCTCCTACTGTCAAGAGGTACGCCTAACCACACTCGAACCCATCTTAGAGCTGAATACAATGCTCCAGGTGTTAATAAAGGTGCGGTAGGCCGTATCTATTCAGGGTTTAATGGTTCTCTGATGTTCTACATAGAAGGGGTTCTAGACGTGACATGAAAAGCACCCAGATGTGGTTCTACACTGTGCCCATTTACTGTTTCCCCTTCGTTGGTGAGCTCATGAATATTTAGATGAGCTCTGCTCTAATTGGCTGACCCCGCCCACAGAAGCACTGCGTAGAAATAGACTAAATAAAATGAGCCTCTGTGTAAATAAGCTCCGCCCTCATACTATTTGGTTAGCTATGCTAGTTACCTGGAGCTAATGCTAGTAGCTAACGTTCCCTGTGCTAGCTACTGGCTCCATCTGGACACCAACACACAGTAGATTAAAGTTGATCCTCACTATGGAGCTCTCAGTTTAAGATGATCTGCTCCAACCGGCACACACGGATACAATCAAACAGCATGGCTGGACTTACAGGGTGCTGTTGGGGTTGTGAGGCTAATAAAGGTGGAGCTGCTCCTCTCCTTCAGTCTGCTCAGGGTCCAATGTGGGAGCTGAAGTTCCTATTCTCCAGCTTGTTTTGGGAATAGTTGCAGTCCACCTTAAATGTTGCCGCAGGATATTCTGGTGCCTGTAGTAGCTGCAGCATTTAAGGTGGAGCCGTGGAACGTTGGATTAAGAGGCTGGTAAACTGAGGAAGCAACTTCAGCCTGGTGTGCATCAACCGTGTACCACTGATAGCTGGGTTCCTTGGGAAGGGAATGGGAATGAACGGTTCAGATTCCCATTTTCCCAGCCTGGAACGCTAGATTTCTCCACATAGTCCACCATTTTGGTTGCCATAGCGCCATAGCTGGCTGGATGTAAATGTTGGGGGTGTGAAAATGAATGAGTCAGTTCCGTAGCAGTTAAGGATTTGGGAATCAGCCCGTTTTCCCATCCTCATGGAGGAACAACAGTGTTAGAGGTTCCCAGTAGGTCAGGTCTATGTACCGATCTCTCCTATAGATAGAGCGATACATTCTATGGCACCATTCCATGGCATGTTGGCGAAAATTCCATTCTGAGTTAGCGTAACGCTAAGCTAATATTTCCCAACCCTGCTCCAGTGCTTCCCCTGCGCTATCGCTGCCACTCCAGCTCCATAACAGGCTGTTAATGAGCTGATTAGCTGGATCAGGTGTGTCGGTGCTGGGCACCAGGAGCACGTCTGAGAAACACTAGAGCAGAGCACTCGCTCAAGTTCTACTCCGGAGCGGATGATGTTTGGAGAATTAGGCATGCAATAACACGCCGATGATATCCGCCATCAATCTGCGCGAGAGATTTATTTGCAGCCCGCCCTTCGGGCCCCTCAGGCAGACACACATGTTGGCGAGCTAACGCGCCACAGCTTCCTCCCGCTTAAGAGGATTTGTGCTCTGCCCTGATCTTATCTAGTGGAATTAAGGATGTGTGATGATACTTGGTTCCGTCCTCGGCCCAATCAGGCTCTCGGTCTGCGCACTCTTGCAGAGGAGGCGGGTCGCTGCTCTGCTGAATCCCCGCATTGCGAAAGCGAGAGAGATATTGCTGGGAGCGTATGGACGCTTATTGCATGTTGCTGTTATGAAATAACCAGCAGCTCTGGAAGATATTAAACTCCAGGCCTGCTGCTGTTGGCCTGGTGTTCACTTCGTGATGACGGCAGTGCTGTACATCGCTACATTATTGAAATCCTGCTCAGCTTTTCGTGTGCAAGCCCTCGGCAACCGTGCACTGCACCACTGGGATTAAAAGCTATCCTCTTTATCAATATATGCATATGAATAGTAGGCTCACCTCTGTGACTGAAAGGTACCGGATAGCGTGTAACACCTCCACCAGCACCAACAACAGCTGTGATTGGATGTGGCATGTACCGGACGAGTTTCTGGATGTTGGCCACATCAACCAGATTTGGTTGATGCCCTCCCTGGCATCACACAATGCCCCGTGCCATCTTCAGTGACGAGTCCCGCTTTTGTCTTAGTGGAAACGAGCATCCTGTTAGTGCCAACGCTGTCCTTAACACCACGTCACCGTCACCAAAGACTGCAGTGGTGTCGTACCAGACTGTCATGGAGTGACTCAGAATGGCAGCGGGTCATCTTCAGTGACGAGTCCCACTTTAGTCTTGGTGGAGACGCCCAACGAATCCGTGTGTGGAGGCACCGTGGTCAGCACCAAGATGAACGGTTTGTCGTCACACGTCCAGAAGACCTGGTGTCCCTCCACCTCCACCCCTACCCCACCATCTGCAGGAACTGTGTGAGGATGTTCAAGCTGCATGGGATGGATTATCACAGGACACCATCAGGAACCTCTACAGCTCCATACCGAGACGTCTGGCGTGTTGGGTTAGCAAACATGGCAGCCCGACGCCATACTGAGAGACAGACTTCTGTATGTGTAGCTCAATAAATATTGATCATATCAGTCTAAACTTATCATCAGTTATTGATCCTGGTCACCTTCATCTTCCTTCCCAACACACCTGCACTCCCACACTTTTGATAGTAAGTGTTCATGTACCATATATACAGCTCTGGAAATAAATCAGAGCCCACTCCAGATTCTTAAATCAGTATCTCCACATGTACAGCAGGTTCTCAGTGAGGAACCGAAGGTTGGGTTCTAGCTTTACTGGCAGATACAGTGAGCGTCTGGTTCATAAGAACAAGGTCCAGCAGCAAACACACAGGACAACACAGCTACAGACTGGCAGAGGGCCAAACCCACTCTCTACTGACCGTGATGAGCGCCACCTCATTCCGATGTCCCTTACCCGCCGTAAGATGACCTCGAGTGACCTACAGAGAGACTGGCGAGCGGTGGCTGGGGTGAAACGCACAGCGGGCATGGTTCTAAAAACAGGCTTCTGGAGGTCATTAGTGATTTTCTAAATACACAGATCTAATACAATATCTGATCTGGAGTTTGGGAGACATGGTTCCAGTAGTGTAGAGAATCAAACAGAACCAACACAAACCCAGAACCTGTACACCTAGAGACACTGATCAGCTACAGGTGGGCTATTAAATTTTATATATTATAGATGCACATTACTCACACACACATATGGGCCCTTTATCCATGTGGGTTTGGGTCCCACCAGCGTTTTGTGTTACTCTAGCACGAACAACAGTCTAATATACCAATATGCTAATGCTGGGCACGTCTCCTGCTGGCACACTCCACCACGCTGTACGTACACGGCTGCCGTAAGCGCTCGGCCCACCGAGAGCTCTCACATGATAGACTTAATGAAGGGAGGAAGCCAGAGAATATGTCCCTTCCTTGCTGGATGCTGTTCAGATTAGCAGGCTGTCCACCGGTGGAGAGCCATCCCGCTGCCAGAGCGCGTTCACAGGAGAATAATCCCTCGCCATATGCCTTTACACCGAGAGGGTCCGCCGCAGTTCACTTCCTCTGGCTTCCTTAAAGGGCCTGCAGGAACAGGAGCACTGTTTTTGTGATGTCACAACTTCATATAGTTCTCATTCATCTTCTGGGTCACGGGTTCCAATCCCAGCGTTCATTAGGCGGAAGGCGGGAAGCACCCTGGACAGAACGCTGGACCACCACAGAGCTGACACACAGATATACACTCCCACAGCTAGGGGGCGCAATTTAGCATCCCTAGTTCACCTGAGTGCATGGACTGGGGGAGGACACCGGAGCATCTGGAGGAGGAAACCCACACAGGGAGAACATGTGAAATCCAGAAAGTAGGAACCCGGGGCCCCCCGGCCCGGGAATCCGTGTTGCTGGAAGACAACAGCGCCCCCCACTGTACCTCCATGCTGCCACATATACAGTTTCCATATCAGCAGATACATGGCGTTGAGTCGCCTGGTGCTCATCATCTTCCCAAGGAACACAACATTCCATGTATGCCAAGATGACAGTTCCCGCGTTCACCGGGCTGATTGGCATGATGAACGTTCAGACGCATTCCCACGTCTGGACTGGCCCACAAAACCCCCAGATCCGAATCCTCTTGGAAATCTGTGGGAACGCCTGGCACAATCAGGAAAATGGCAGGAAAGGCATCCACCAAATCCGGCCCACCTTCTGGAGTACCAGGTTTTGCCTGGTGCTCATCACCTTCCCAAGGAACATCACATTCCCTACCCTTGTGTTCCAGTATGCCAGTTCTCACATTCGCCAGGCTGCAGATGTGACTGATTGGCATGATGAACGTTCAGGAGCATCCACACATCTGGACTCCCTAGATTTGAATCCTCTGGGGACTCTGTGGGAACACCTGGAACAACCAGGAAAACGCCAGGGAAGGCATCCACCAAGCCCACCAATATCTTCATGCAAGAGGGTCTGAACGTTGATGTGGCCTGGACATCTGGACCTCCAGAAAACTTGTCCAGTACGTGCCCAATCCGGTCACAGCTGTGATTGGTGGTCATGGAGGTGTTACGTCCTGTTAGCTATGTGACCTGTTAGCTCTGAGCTGCCGTAATTCCTGTAGATATATTCCCAGGAGAATTTTGCGTATGGATTAATGCCGAATGATTCATGTGTGCCAGGAAACCTGCATGCCTGACTGTTTGGGCCACCTGCTAACCGTGTGCTCTCTCTGGCTGACCTTGTCCTGTGCCATCTGACCTATATATGTGGAAATATATATAGCACAGTTTTGGACTGCATGAGGAAATATCCTGCTGTATTTCCGGAATACGTGTGAATCTGTCCATCAGCTCTGTGTGCTAGCCTGTGACTCCTCCTCTCGTTCCGTGTACTTTGGGCCATTCCCTGTATAGATTCTGAGATAAGGAGTGATGGTGAGATATATTAATAATAGAGAATGTATAGATATTTATGTTATACAGTGAAGGAGGGAGGGGGGGAGCAGGTAGGTAAAGGCTCGAGGGATCATGAGGGACTCTGGAGGTATGGAGGCTCCTACAGAGGGGTTTTAGCATAACCTGCTGGCCAGAAGTGTGGAGGTGCACAGGGGGAGGATGCTGGAGTCTGTGCTGGAGTCTCTTTGTCTCTCTCTCTCCCTCTCTCTCCCCCTCTCTGTCCCCACTCTCTCCCTCTCTCTCCCCCTCTCTGTCCCCACTCTCTCCCTCTCTCTCTCCCTCTCCCTCTCCCTCTCTCTCCCCCTCTCTTCTCTCTCTCCCCCTCTCTCTCTAATCCTCTCTCTCTTCCCCTCTCTGTCCCCACTCTCGAGAAAAAAGGAAGAGAGGTCCATCCCCTCTCTGTCCCCACTCTCTCCCTCTCTCTCTCCCTCTCTGTCCCCACTCTCTCCCCTCTCTCCTCCCCCTCTCTGTAGTCCCACGTTCTCTCCCTCTCTCTCTCTCCCTCTCTGTCCCCCCTCTTTCCCACACTCTCTCCCTCTCTCCTCCACCCTCTCTGTCCCCACGCTCTCCCTCTCTCTCTCCCTCTCTGGCCCCACTCTCTCCCTCTCTCTCTCCCTCTCTGTCCCCACTCTCTCCCTCTCTCTCCCCCTCTCTGTCCCCACTCTCTCCCTCTCTCTCTCCCTCTCTGTCCCCACTCTCTCCCTCTCTCTCCCCCTCTCTGTCCCCACTCTCTCCCTCTCTCTCTCCCTCTCTCCCTACTCTGTCCCTCCCTCTCCCCTCTCTCCCCCACCTCTCCCTCTCTCTCCTTCCCTCTCTCCCCCTCTCTCTCCCTCCCCTCTCTCTCCCTCTCTGTCCCCACTCTCTCCCTCTCTCCCACTCCCTCTCTCCTCCATCTCCCCACTCTCTCCCTCTCTCTCTGTTCCTGTCTCTCTCTCTCTCCCTCTCTGTCCCCACTCTCTCCCTCTCTCTCTCCCTCTCTGTCCCCACTCTCTCCCTCTCTCTCTCCCTCTCTCTCTCCCTCTCTCTCTCCCTCTCTGTCCCCACTCTCTCCCTCTCTCTCCCCCTCTCTGCCCCCCCCCTCTCGCTCTCTCTCTCTCCCTCTCTCTCCCCCTCTCTGCCCCCCCACCTATCTCTCCAACTCTCTCTCCACCTCTTTCTCTGTCTCTTTGTCTCTCTCTCCATCTCTCTCTCTCCATTTCTCTCTCCATCTCTCTCTTTCTCTCTCTCTATCCATCTATCTCTCTCTCCCGTCTCTCTCTATCCCCTCTCTCTCTGTCTCTCACTGTCCCTCTCTTTATCCATCTCTCTCTCCATCTCTCTCTCTGTCCCTCTCTCATCTGTTTCTTTATCTGTCTCTTTCTCTCCATCTTTCTCGCCACCTCTCTCTCTGTCTCTTTCTCCATCTCTCTCTATCCCTCTCTCTCTGTCCATCTCTTTCTCTCTCTCCCTCTCTCTCTCTCTCTGTCCCTCTCTCCATCTCTCTCTCTATCCCTCTCTTTATACATCTCTCTCTCTCCATCTTTCTCTTTCTCCCTCTATGCCTCTCTCTATCTGTTTCTTTATCCGACTCTTTCTGTCCATTTTCTGTCCATCGCTCTCTGTCTCTCTCTCCATCTCCCTCTCTCCCCCTCTCTGTATCCCTCATTCTATCCATCCTTCTCTCTTTATCCCTCTCTCTACCCCTTTCTCTATCTCTGTCTCTCTCTCCATCTCTCTCTCCCGCCTCTCTCTATCTCTCCCCCTCTCTCTCTCTCTCTCTCTCTCTAAATCTCTCCCTCTCTCTCTCTCTCTGTCCATCTCTCTCTCTCTCTGTCCATCTCTCTCTCTCTCTATCTCCCCCTCTCTGTATCCCTCATTCTATCCATCCTTCTCTCTCTATCCCTCTCTCTACCCCTTTCTCTATCTCTGTCTCTCTCTCTCCATCTCTCTCTCCCGCCTCTCTCTCTATCTCTCTCTCTCTCTCTCTCTCTCTCTGTCCATCTCTCTCTCTATATATATCTCCCGCCCTCTGTATCCCTCATTTTATCCATCCCTCTCTCTCTATCCCTTTCTCTCTCTCTGTCTCTCTCTCCATCTCTCTCTCCTGCCTCTCTCCCTCTCCCTCTCCCTCTCTATCTCTCCCTCTCTCTCTCTCTCTCTCTCTCTCTCTCTCTCTCTCTCCCTCCCCCTCTCTCTCTGTAAGGATACTGCATTCCTAAGACAGAACTATCTATCTGAGAACCTTGATAAATAGCTAGAACCCTACGCACCCTGGTATTAATATGCTGAGGCTGAAGCAGTGGGCGGAGTCAGTGTTGGGGTTATGTTGTAATGTCAGCGGCCCGGCTCTGAGTTTGTATTCATGAGTGGACATGAGGGCAGTGCGGAGCACTTTGTGGCTGTGCTGAATAATTCAGGAGGAGCAGATAGTCCACCGTGCAGAAGATGGGAATGTGCCTTCAAGGACACGGCGCTGCAGCGCTGCGCTCCATCCTTTCCTGCTGGCCTCGCTCCGCTTTCCTCCCTGTCTCTATACTACCCTCCCGAATCCCTCAGTCGCTTTCTCCAGCCTTTCCTTTATCTGTTCCGTCCCTCTCGTATCTCTCCTCTCTGCCCTTTGCCCCTTCCCTCTCTCCTGATTCCATCCGTCCTGACTCCTCTCCCTCTGTGTGTGTCTCTGTCCATGTGTGTGTCTGTGTTGGTTTCAGATGTACCCAGGTCTCCAGATCTCTCATGTGGAGGAGGCCTCTGCTCCAGTGACAATCCAAGCGTGGTGCAAGAAAGGCTGGGGTCACTGTCAGACTCGCCCGTTCATCGTCATCCCCTACCGCTGTCTGGGTAAGACACACTTCTGGAGTTACACTGTTCGATCATGTACAACGGAAGACGTTCCACAAGGGTTAGGAATGTGTCTATGGGAATTCCTGACCATTCTTCCAGAAGCACATTAGTGAGATCAGACACTGGTGTTGGACGAGAAGGCCTGGCTCTCAGTCTCCGCTCTAATCCATCCCACAGGTGTTCTATCGGGTGGAGGTCAGGACTCTCTGCAGGCCAGTCCAGTTCCTCCACACCAGACTCGCTCATCCATGTCTCTATGGAGCTTGCTCTGTGCACTGGTGTGCGGTCATGTTGGAACAGGAAGGGGCCGTCCCCAAACTGTCCCCACAGGGTTGGGAGCATAAGAGTCCAGAGTCTCTTGGTCTGCTGAAGCATTAGGAGTTCCTATCACTGGAACTAAGGGGCGGAGCCCAACTCCTGACCACCACCCCCACACCATAATCCCCCCTCCACCAAACTTTACACTCGGCACAGTGCAGTCAGACCAGTACCGTTCTCCTGGCAACCGCCAAACCCACACTCGTCATTGGATCGCCAGACGGAGAAGCGTGATTGGTCACCCCAGAGAACACACCTCCACTGCTCTAGAGTCCAGGGGCGGAGCTTTACACCACTGCGTTCCACGCTCCGCACTGCGCTTGGTGATGTAAGGCTGGGATGCAGCTGCTCGCCATGGAAACCCATTCCATGAAGCTCTACACACTGTTCCTGAGCTGATCTGAAGGACACAGGAAGTTTGGAGGTCTGTAGTGATGGACTCTGTAGTAAGTTGGTGACCTCTGTGCACTATGACCCTCAGCATCCGCTGACCCCGCTCTGTCACTGTACCTGGTCTACCACTTTGTTGCTGAGCTGCTGTCGTTCCCGATCCCTCTCACTGTGTTGTAATCCCACTGACGGTGGACTGTGGAATATTCAGGAGTGAGGAATGTGAGCTAATCATGGTAAACAGGTGAATCTGCCCCTGCAGCTGCTTCACTCCTTCTCGTCCTTGATTTCTGCTTACACCTCGTACATAATGATCTCACGATTAAACGTGCTGCATCAGCCCGAGTGGGAATTTGATATATGCTAACCGCGTCCGCCATCTCTCTGCTTTACTCCGCCATCACTTTCCTGAGCTGTTTCTTTTTCACAGTCCTCTCTGATGGCCGTCCTTCTGTCCTGTCCTCTGAGTTCTGCACATTGGTTAGCTTTAGCATCTCCAGTCCACTCCCTGTCTTTGGACTGTGGGAAGAACCCGGAGCACCCGGAGGAAGCCCACACAGACACGGGGAGTACATGCACACAGAAGGGGCCGCCGGGGAATCGGACCCAGGCACCTCTTAGTGTGAGGCAGCAGTGTTGCCCACTGCACCGCTGTGCTGTCTGACCTAGCTCTTAAATTCTGAACCAGGACTGTTTAGCTGGCTTTGATAGAACCCGGCTGCCATGTTCACTGAAAGCACATATGACAGACTCTCCTTCTTAGGCCGACCTCATATTGGTGTCTGAAGTGGCCTTGTGATATTTACACTTTCTCCCTCTCTCTCTCTCTCTCCCTCCCTCTCTCTCTCTCTCTCTCACGCTCCCTCCCTCTCTCTCTCCCTCTCTCTCTCTCTCTCTCTCTCTCTCCCTCCCTCTCTCTCTCTCTCTCTCTCTCTCACGCTCCCTCCCTCTCTCTCTCCCTCTCTCTCTCTCTCTCTCCCTCCCTCTCTCTCTCTCTCTCTCTCTCACGCTCCCTCCCTCTCTCTCTCCCTCTCTCTCTCTCTCTCTCTCACGCTCCCTCCCTCTCTCTCTCCCTCTCTCTCTCTCTCTCTCTCTCTCTCTCCCTCTCTCTCTCTCTCACACTCTCTCTCTCTCTCTCTCTCTCTCTCTCTCTCTCTCTCACGCTCCCTCCCTCTCCCTCTCTCTCTCTCTCTCTCTCTCTCTCACGCTCCCTCCCTCTCCCTCTCTCTCTCCCTCTGTATCTCCCTCTCTCTCTCCCTCTCTCTCTCTCTCTCTCTCTCTCCCTCTCTCTCTCCCTCTCTCTCTCTCTACATCTCCCTCTCTCTCTCCCTCTGTCTCTCCCTCTCTCCCTCTCTCGCTCTCTCCCTCTGTCTCTCTCTCTCTCTGTCTCTCCATCTCTCTCCTTCTCTCTGTCTCACTCCCTCTTTCTTTACTTCTCTCTCTCTCCCTCTCTCTCTCCCTCTCTCTCTCTCACTCCCCCTTTCTTTACTTCTCTCTCTCTCGCTCCCTCTCTCTCTTCTTCTTTCTCTCTCCCCCTCACTCTCTCCCTCGTTCTCTTCCCCTCTCTCTTTCTTTCTTTCTCCTTCTTTCTCTCTCTCCCTCTTTCTCCGTCTCTCTGTCCCTTACTGTCTCTTTCTCTCTCCTTCTCTCTCTCTCTCTCTCTCTCTCTCTCTCTCTCTCTCTCTCTCTCTCTCTCTCTCCACCCCCTCGCTGTCTCTCTACAGTAGGAGAGTATGTCAGTGAGGCTCTTCTGGTTCCTGACCGTTGTCGGTTTTTGCATCAGGAGCAGATGGACTCCTGCGAGAGCTACGTCTACTGGCACAACATCGCCAAAGAGGTTAGTAGAGTCCAAGCTCATCTGGTCCTCCAGTACCTCACCCCCAGTACCTCCTCTACACTCCTGCATGAAACGAGCTGTTCCCCCTTTTTTGGTGAGCTCATGAATAATTAGATGAGCTCTGCTCTGATTGGCTGGCCTATGGCAAGACACCCCTCCCGTGATGATCACACAGAAGCACCATGTGGGAATAGACTAAATAAAATGAGCCTCTGTGTAAATAAGCTCCGCCCTCATGCTATTTAGTTAGCTATGCTAGTTACATGAAGCTAATGCTAGTTGCTAACGTTCTCTATACTGGCTACTGGCTCCATCTGGACACCAACACACAGTAGATTAAAGCTGATCCTCACTATGGAACTCTCAGTTTAAGATGATCTGCTCCAACCAGCACACACGGATACAATCACACAGCATGGCTGCTACTTACAGGCTGCTGTTGGGGTGGTGATGCTAATAAAGGTGGAGCTGCTCCTCTCCTCAGTCTCTTCAGGGTCACACGATGAGCGAAGCTGCTCCGTATTGTCCAGAGAGGTTTGGGAAACTGTCCGGAGTGAGATGTGCAGACTGTGGGATTGAAGTTTTCCGGGATCCTGTTAGAGATGTGGGAGCTGGAGTTCCGGTTCTCCAGTTTGTTTTCTTTCTGTTCCACCTTAAATGGCTACTGGCACTTGTTTAAGATGCAACATTTAAGGTGGAATGGAACACTAGATGAAGAAGCTGGTGAATAGGAAGCAACTTCAGCCTGGCTTACAGATGAACATCAAGCATGCACCGCTGGCTTCTTGGAAAGAGTGCCGAGATTCCCTTCCCGTTTTCCAGTCATCTTCTGGAAATGCAGGATTTCTATTTAAAGGAGGAACAGCAGTGCTGGAGGTTTACGGAATGTCAGGCCTGTGTACTGAACTCTCCTTATTCTCCTGTACAGTCTATGGGATTGATGGGGTTAATGTGTGTGTGGAATAGTTTACAGTGGCTTTTAGGGAATGTGGGTTAGCCCAGAACTGCTATCAGTTTTACAGCCATTCCACATTTCGGAGCGCAGCTCCCAGCTCTTCAGCTTATCAGCGGGAGCAGTGAGGAGGCCGCAGGAGTTCACGCCGTGTTCACACCATGCATTCGGCTTCTTGCAGCCCTCTGGAGTCGATTTCTTCCACTGCAGTGCAGAGACTCAGACAGGAGACTGTTAAAACACCCAGTGAAAGCCGGAGTGGAGGTTTAGTCTGTGATCCATTAATGTGGAAAGTCGGATTTAAGGAAAATGGAATGGGAAGCTGTTTAGTGTGGGGCATTCCTAGAAGCAGAGGTTTGGACAGAAGTGAAACGCACCCGATTTCACACTCCGGCTGAAACCGGCACACGCTTGCGTCACGTCATCCCGAGGAGTCCAGTAACGTGATTCCTGATGGGAAGAACTATGGGAAAACTTCAGTGTTCTTTTTTTTACAGATGTATCTCTCTCTCTCTCTCTCTCTCTCTCTCTCTCTCTCTCTCTCTCTCTCTCTCTCCCTCTCTCTCTGACCGAGTCAACGAGTCCAGCGGTGTTTGTTTACAGGGAACGTTTATAACGACAGATCCAATAAAACAATTCAGTCCTTCAGAAAGAGTGAATGGACCTCTTTAACCTTTGCCGCCGCCCTCATCCCTCACTCATGTGACATTCATCTCCCTCACTGATTAAATCTCTCTCTCTCTTTTCTCTCTCTCTACCTCTCTGTTTCTCTCTCTCTCTCTCACTGACTTTCTCTTTCTTTGTCTCTTTTCATTTCTCCCTTGTTAATTTCTCTTTCTCTTTTGCTCCTTCTTTCCTTCTCTTTTCTTTTTCTCTCTACTTCTCTCTGACTTTATCACTCTCTCCCTTCCCCTCTTCACTCTCTCCCTTTTGCTCTTTCTTTCTCCCTTTCTTTTTCCATTTCTTTCTTCATTTATCTCTTCCTTTCTCTTTCACTTTCTTTTGTTCATCTCTCATTTCCTTTTTCTTTCTCTTCCTCACCTGACTTTCTGTCTGTTTTCCTTTCCTTCTCTCTCTCTCACTTACTCACTTGAACTTCGTGTGCTCGTCTCTCTCCTCTCTGACTCTCTCTATCTCCCTCTCTCTACTCTCTCCTCTATCTCTCTACTGCTATCTCTCTCTCTCTCTCTCTCTCTCTAATCTACTGCTTTTCTTCTCTCGTCTGATACTCTGGCTCTAACTCTTTCGTCTGCTCGCTCTATACTCTCTCATCTCTCATGATCTTCTCTATCTCTGTCTCTCTTTCGTCTCTCTCTCTACTCGCTGATCTCGAGCTCTCTCTCTCTCTACTCTCTCTCTCTCGCTCTCTGTCTATTTCTGTCTCCTCTCTCTCTCTCTATCTCCTCTCTTCTCAGACTCTATGCTCTCTCTCTCTCTCTCTCTCTCTCTCTCTCTCTCTCTCTCTCTCTCTCTCTCTCTCTCTCTCTCTCTCTCTCTCTCTCTCTCTCTCTCTCTCTCTCTCTCTCTCTCTCTCTCTCTCTCTCTCTCACCTTCTCTCTCTAGGCATGTACAGCAGACAGTCTGGAGTTACACAGTTATGGGATGCTGTTGCCGTGTGGTGACCGTTTCCGGGGAGTGGAGTATGTGTGCTGTCCAGGCAGAAATGGAGCAGGTGGCCGTGGAGAAACAGAGGGAGTGGACACGGCTCAGGGAGCGACTCCACCTCTAGTGTCCCTGTCGGGGGAGAAAGAGACCACGAGGTGAGAGAACCGCACCACTTACTGCCATTCTGTGCTTCTGCATTTGGAGGTTTAGCTCCGCCCATTCGCACTGACCCTATAAGGCATGTTTCAGCCCAGACGTATCATCACAAATCATACAGAAAATCCGTAACACAGAGTTAATGTACAGACGCAGTAAACGCTTTACAGTTAATATATTAGACTTTACAGCTTACAACTTACACTTTACAGCTTACATCTTACACTTTACAGTTAATATATTAGACTTTACAGCTTACAACTTACACTTTACAGCTTACATCTTACACTTTACAGCTTACATCTTACACTTTACAGCTTACAACTTACACTTTACAGTTAATATATTAGACTTTACAGCTTACATCTTACACTTTACAGCTTACATCTTACACTTTACAGTTAATATATTAGACTTTACAGCTTACAACTTACACTTTACAGCTTACATCTTACACTTTACAGCTTACAACTTACACTTTACAGTTAATATATTAGACTTTACAGCTTACAACTTACACTTTACAGCTTACATCTTACACTTAAGTAAGCCCCTTAGCTTACAGCTTACAAACTTACACTTACAGCTTACAGCTTACACTTAAGCTTACCATCTTACACTTTACGCTTACACTTACACTGGCCAGTGAATATATTGACTTTACAGCTTAAACACTTAGAAACACTTCACAGCTTGACAACTTACTTTGAGATGCCACACACTTTACAGCTTAACATCTTATAGCTTACAGTTTACATCTTACAATTTACAGCTTACAGTTCTGTCCACAGTTTAGTTTCCACTTTACAGATTACTGTTTAGTGTACAGTTCACTGTTTACAGCTTACAGTTGAGTTTATTGTTTACAGTTGGGTTTACAGTTTATTTGACTTACAGCTTACATATGCTTTAAGTTCACTCACAGTTTACAGGTTACACTTACACATTTACAGTTTAAGATCGTAGACTTACAGCTTACAAACTTGTTTACATTAACATTTACACTAGCTTACAACTTACCACTTTACAACTTACACTTTACAGCTACATATACTTTAACACTTTACCGTACAGCTGAATATCTTACACTTACACTTTACAGTCAGTTAAATTACTACAGCACACTTTACCGTAAATATCTTACACTTTACAGTTAATATCTTACACTTTACAGCCTCTATCTTACACTTTATATCTTACAACTTACACTTTACATCTTACAACTTACACTTTACAGCTAGTACACAGCTTACAACTACTCTTACAGCTTTACAACGTTATCAGTTAACACTTTGTTCTTGCAGCTAATCTTACTCTTACACTTTACATCTTTACAACTGCACACTTTACAGTTAATATATTCGCCCAACAGCTTACCAGTTACACTTTACAATCTAGTTAACTTTGCACTTTTACAGCTAATATCTTACACTTTACAGCTAATATCTTACACTTTACAGTTTACAACTTAAACTTTACAGTTCATATCTTACACTTTACAGCTAATAGACTTTACAACATTAACACTCTTACATTCTTTACAACTTTACAATTTACAGCTAATACTTTACATCAAATAATAAGCTTGACAACTTACACTTTACAGCCTCTTAAATACTTATAGTCATGTACACTTTTTGACACATACGTTTTTACAACTTTACAGCGTTACCATCTACTATTGAACGCTTTACAGTTAATATCTTACACGTTACAGCTTACATCTTACACTTTACAGCTAATCTGATGCATGTCTTACAGCTTACAAACTCACACTTTACAGTTTTACATTTACAACTTACACTTTACAGTTAATATCTTACACCATGCATTAAGCTTGTGGATGTGAGATTCCTATTACAGCTACAAACTTACACTATAAGTTCAAGATTCTCAGAAATACAGCTTACAAAGTACTTTACAGTTTATTCTCAAATGAGCGAGTTTACACTTGACACTTTACAGATCACACTAATATCTTACACTTTACAGCTTACAACTTACACTTTACAGTGAGCAAATACATCTTACAGTGGCTATACTTACAGATGACTCTATCTTTACAGCTACACTTTACAGCTTACAACTTACATTTACTAGCTTATGTATAACACTTGTTCGATACATTACAGCAGCCACTTTACAACTTAATATATAGACATTTACAGCTAGAATAGGAACTGGATTAAAGGTCCAGATCTGACCACTTACAACAGCGTTACAAACTTAACACTGTACAGTTACAACTTGCATTTTAGATCTACACAGCTTATTGTAATTTAGTATTTTTTTACAGGATTTTAACCACAGCGATCCACATCTACGTTTTGTAAATTTTAGATTTACGGGGGTTTTCAAAGAGATTATATCGCAAACTTGTATCTTTACTTCTCCCGATAGAGTTTCTGTTCCTTGTATGCTATTCTGTGCTGCCTTTTGTAAATCCTTTTTCATAGCATAATTGGATTAGCATATACTAGTGCAGCTGAAGCCGGCATGGTTCACAGATTACAGTTTACAGATTACAGTTTATAGTTTACAGTGTACAGTTTACAGTTCACCCTTTTCATACATAACAAAACATTAAGAGTCAGCTTCACTGAAAGACATGAAAGGCATAGACACATGTAGGAAATGTGGCTTGTAGGGGCTCCTCAATAGACTTCAGCCACACAAAACCAACAGCCGGATAAACGAATGTGAAGTTCCTTCTCTCTCTTTATTCCAGCAGTGTGAAGGTGACGCCCCCCACTCCCAGCCCCTCCCCTGAAACTGACATAGAGGAGGACGACATGGAGGAGGAAGAGGAGGCTGTGGAGGAGGAAGAGGAGGAGGAAGCGAATGAGGAGGAGCAGGCCGAGGCAGAGGAGGAAGAGGAAGAAGAAGAAGATGAGGAAGATGAGGAAGCGGTAGCCACAGCAGCAAAAGACCCAGAAGAATACGAGTACTCTATCGATTCTGGACCTTACCAGGCCACGGACTACCTGGATAACTTCTACTACGACAAATCCGGAAAATCCGCAACGCAGCAGCCCCAAACCCGCGGGGACAGCTGTAAGTGAACCCCTATAAGAGCAAAGTGAACGAGCACATCGCACTTCATTCAGCATCTCAGGTAGTTAGGGTGGAGGTCCAAAGATGAAAACACCAAAACTGCAGGAGAACAGCTGAGAGAGGTCAACAGCATGAAACCAGAGTATGTACATACGGAATCATGGAAGTATGGGAAGCTGATGCTGATCCTGGCATCCTCATGGATAGTGTTTCTCCAGCCACCTGATTGGTGGCTTCTCTGGATGTATCTATAGTCATTCCCTTTCTCTTTGTTCTCTTGGAAACACGCTGTTGCTCCTGGGAGCTTATCACCTTAGTCAGCCGGTTCGCTGGCAGTAGCAGCTGGAGGCTGGTCCATGGTGGCACCAAAGGAGTTGGTTGTTCTTGGTGACGCTGGTCGCACGGCAAGGCTTGGGAGTCTCCTCATCTCTGAGGTTTGCTGTTATCGGAACAAGGGTTTCACTGCATGGCAGTGAGGTGCTTCTGGAGTGAAGACAGAGGGTGGATGTTCTAGAAGGTGGATGTTTTTAGAGGACCCCCATGAATCCATGACCCTAGTGTAGCAATGTCACTTTTAAAGGGCCCTGCTCTCGGACTCTGTGGAGTGTCAAGGTGAATAGTAAGCCAGCGGGTTTTGCTTCCATGTTGGCTAAAGGCAGCAAGAGGAGTCGGTCATTATGGGTGACGGTGATGGCATGGCGAGGCTCAAGAGTCTCCTGATCTCTGGGGTTTGCACTTCTCAGAACAAGGGTTTCACTTCATGGCAGCGAGGTGGTCCTGGAATGCTCAGAAACCCCCATGAATTCATGAAAGTCCCATTGCAAAGCCTCCTCTCGGATTTTGTGGTCTCAAGTCAGAGTGGGTCAGCTCTACTGTAGCTAACCCCTGTGAGGTGTGGAATGATGCTAACATGTGAACACGGCATAGCCAGCTGACTGTCAATCTCCATTAGCATAGAGACCAGCTGAAACTCCACCAAAACTCCACCTAACCTCATGGGTAAGATGTAAAGTCAATCAGGAGTGGTCTAGGAAGATGCTACCTAAAGAAGCCTAGTGGCTCAGTGTTGCTAGCAGGGATGGTGGTGATGGGAACTGGACATCTTAAAGTTTTAGGTCCCCTGAAAGTGTTCTGAGGCTAGACCCCAAAGAACAAGATTCCCCTGCCTGTTCTACCATCTCCAATTTCCAATTCCACAAGGTCACTGGTGGTTCTGGATAATCACAACAGTAGAATGTATATACCTGTGATGTAAACATGCTAACCCCTGGTTCCCAACAACGCCACTGATACATAGAACATCTTTGGAACCATTTCACTCCAAACCCACTCTGTTCACATCTAAGACGCTGGTGGAGCCTATTTTAACACTGGGTTGCTATCCATTGTGCTGGATACTGTAAAGCATTAGCATGATAGCTCCAGGCTTGTGCTTGATGCATGGGCTTCCGAGTGGGCTGTCGCACGTGCACCCCATCCCCCCAACAGGAGAGACTGGATAGTGCATTTGCAGATGCTCGGTCTCAGCTCCATCTCAAACTCAATAACACTAAGTACTGCACAGACTGTATCTGTATTGATCTCCACCCAGCTAGACTGAGTAATACTGATGATCCTCCATCCCTCTCTCTCTCTCCCTTCGTGTTCCTATTCCCCCCTCTTCTTTTTTTTTTTTTTAGAAATGGCTGATTGATAGATTGATAAACTGACGGGTCAATAAACTGAGTTACATTTGACTGATGGATTAAACTAGCAACAGCCTATGATCTAGCCCTAGAATCCCACGGGGATGATCACGCAGAATACGCATAAAAAAAACAGGCCTCCATGTAAATTAACTCCGCCCTCATACTATTTAGGTAGCCATGCTAGTGACCTGGTGCTAATGCTAGTAGCTAACGTTACCTATGCTAGCTACTGGCTCCATCTGGACACCAACACACAGTAGATTAAAGTTAGTCCTCACTATGGAGCTCTCAGTTTAAGATGATCTACTTCAGCCGGCACACACGGATACAATCACACAGCATGGCTGCTACTTACAGGCTGGTGATGCTAATAAAGGTGGAGCTGCTCCTCTCCTCAGGCTCTTCATCCAGAGAGGTTTGGGAAACTGTCCGGAGTGAGATGGGCAGACTGTAGGATTATAGGGAGGGAGTTGGAGTTCCTGGAGGTCACAGCAGGGGTCAGGTCTATGGACCGAGCTCTCCTGATTACTCTGTGACCCGGTGAATACAGTCGATGGCACCTTTAAGTTTAGACATGACCTGAGCCGCTTTGAACTACATGGTCACATGACTTGCTTCACCTTTGTCGCCTGTATAGACTAATAGTCTGATTAATTAACTGAACTACTGATTAATCTCTTTCCTCTCTTGTCTGAATGGCAGTGCCCACTCCTCGGCCCACAGATGGAGTGGATGTGTATTTTGAAATGCCCAGTGATGACAGCGAACACGCCAACTTCCTTCGCGCCAAGATGGACCTGGAGGAGCGGCGGATGAAGCGCATCAATGAGGTGAAGGAGGGCAAAACCGGTATTATCATAAGCTCACCGTAGAAAAAATGAGTCACCTTGCATGTTTCAGGCTCCTGCAGATGGCGCTGCAGCACGAGGATGATGGGGCTATAGATACCTGTGGGGTGTGAGTGACGGGATCCATAGATCGGGAAGAGGTGCTACAGTGCAGGGAATGTTTCGTTCCATGTGTGGAAAACGCTCCAGAGCAGATGGTAATGATTGGCTAAAAGGAGGGACTGCATGTGGGCGTGGCCAAAGACCATAGTGTGAAGGAAGTAGCTGAATCTGCAGGTGTGTGGAAGTGTACGGTCATACGGGTCTACCAGCAGTGGATACAATCCCAGTCTACAGGGAATTCTGCTCGGAATTGTGCCAGGGAAGGCTTCCACCAAATCTGGCCTAACTGCGTCTGGACACTGATGTGGCCTACATCCAGAAACTTGTCCAGTACATACCAAATGCTGGTGCTGGTGGAGGCTGGTTACAGGCTACCGGGTATGAGTCAGTCACACAGGAACTCGTTTTTGGTCCGGTGAGCTTATTGGGTAGAGATATCTATTAATGTTTGCATGGCAACCAAGTTTTAGAGGGTCATGTGACCATTCTGTGTGTGCATTAGATCATGAAGGAGTGGGCAGAAGCAGACAACCAGTCCAAGAACCTCCCCAAATCTGACCGCCAGGCGCTGAACGAGGTAAGGCAACCATCAACCAAGTCAGGGCCATCAATGGGACATATTGAGTCTGAGTCAAAACCAAGACCAGGAAGCATTTAGTCCAAGTCTAGACCAAGACTGGGACATACTGTATTAAGTCCAGGTCAAGACCAAGACCGAAACACATTGAGTCTGTTTACACCTCAACAAACCCGCTCACACCCTCACAAACCCTCTCTCTCCCTCACTCTGTCACACCTCACCCAAACCTCACTCTGTACCAACTCACCTGCTCTCACTCACTCTGTACACACCTCACACCAAAACCCTCTCTCCCGTCACTGTCTGTAAACACCTCACACAAACCCTCTCTCCATCACTCTGTACACACACTCCACACAAAACCCTCTCGCCCTCACTCTGTACACATCCTCACACCAAAACACCTATCTTCTCCCTCACTCGGTACACCCTCATCCACCAAAACCCCCTCCTTACATCCCTCACTCTGTACACACCTCCACACCCTAACCCTCTCCTCCCTCACTCGTA
>JAMWET010005042.1:235000-295971 GCA_024036415.1 Prochilodus magdalenae | reverse complement strand
CACATGTGGTTTGATTTTCGGTAGTACAGATAAAAGTCTCTTCTTAACATTTCAGTTACTGGTAGCATACCTGGAGTTTTGCAGGGAAATAGAAGGATTTCGCGCCGCTCGGGCTATATCATCTCAAGCAATTTTGTGGCTATGAGTCTCCAGATTACTGTGCTACAGTTCTCGCTAGACGTCTGCTCGCTGCTGCTTAGTCTCCTTGTCTGAATGTGCCCTCGATTGCTATTGTGAGTTTTACAGAAAAAGGTTGTCTTTATGATCTAGTCTACGTCTAATGAGTAAACAGTAGGAGGTGGAGTTAAGACTTCCCCGCAAGCATACTCTCCATCTCACCTGTGCTCCGATCTACTCTCCATGCCGTTTCGCCAGTTTGGCGAAGAAAGGAATTATTCCACTGCTACAGCTAGGGTCAAGGGCACAGAGTACATAGCAGAGGGCCCGTTTCCACTACAGAAGGCAGTGCATGTTGCTGTCGGCAGTTATATTATGCTACCTGCGAATCATGTAGGGAGAGAGAAACATTTGCGACCTATGTGTTTTGAAGCCAGATCGCCAGTATCACTAAAACTTAGTCCACCTAAGACGTATCCGTCAAGACCAGTTCAAGCTAGGCAGATACTTATGGAGTCAGGATTGGTGACTAAATCATAAGAATCATGATATCATATACATACATATCATATCGGTGGGTTTTTCTATATATCAATATCACTAGTGCTCCTAGTCCCCACCGCCGTAGGTGTACAATTGTAGATGGCAGCTCGTGAGCACAGTTTATCAACTCATTCATCACTGGTAAATTTCTGACAGCAGAAATGCTACTGGTCAGATATTATTTGGGTGGTGGTCGCTTTGCAGTACAGCAGAGACATGAGTGGTGTGATAGGCTGAATGGTGCTAGTATATTACTAATACAGTAACTTGTGAGAGTGAGCATATGAAGGGACACCAGGCCTTCTGGACATGGACACGTGACAACAAATCGTTCATCTTGGTGGCGTGAATCAAGGCCACAATCGATGCCTCTCACTTAGGGTAGTGCGAGAGCTCTGTCAGCTGAAGACGATCGTGTCCGCTGGCCATTCTGAGTCAGCTGCCATGACTTAGTCTGGCACGGACAGTCTCATTGGCAGTCTTCGGCATATGTTGGGCATGGTGTTCAGTTGGGCTTTTAGTTGTGCGTAAGCAGTCTGCGTGCATAGTAGTCCTGCCTTGATGGCAGGAGGTGCCATCGTGACAATATGGATGTTGGGGCAATTAACAGGATGGTACTCACTGGTTGGCCTTAAATGGTTCCGCATTTCAATCCGGGGCTGTAAGTCACTCTGCATATGTGCAGCCTAATCCTTAGCAAATTATCTCTCTCTGTAGTTTGTATGGTTCTCCCAGATCCTTTATGTGCCTTCATGTATCCACTGCCGGTAACCGCATGCTATGGTAGTATCTCCACAATCATCCCGCTGCCTGAGATCCCTGCCATTCCAACTCTTCCAACTGCTTGAATTGCTTCCGTACTCTTCTCTGAGGCTTACTGTGCTTGCAATGCTACCATTACAACAATACACAGGTCAGAATGGAAAGCATGCCATGTCTCACAATGTCAAACCAATCCACCAAGTTTCATTTCTGTCGGTTGATTCCTTCTGGGTGCAGCTATTTCTCTCATAATGAGTATATGTATAATAATGTAATGTACACATGGAAAAAGCTGAGCACCCCCCCTTTTGGGAAATGAATCAAAAGCCAAGAAATACTCATGTGAATGAGTAAATTAACTGAGAGGACTTTTTCGTCTGAGGAACAGGAGAGAGTGATTAGGATAGAAATTAGATTGATGTTAGAATAGAGCGATGGAGGTTCTTACTAGGAATGCAACACTATTGATGTGGGGCTGGTTTCAAAGCACAGAGTAGATTGAAATATGTGGCGACGAGTCCAAGCTTAAGACTTTGATAGTCTTAGATCGGTTTGTGTGGGGGGGGGAGACGTGTTGCCGGCGGAAATGATAAATGCAGTCTGAACTTTGTTGCCGCATGCGTCTGTTCGCGCTTATCTGAGAAGAAGCCGAAAAAAGCTCATCTGTAGCCAGATATTTCTCAGAGATACAGTGTACTTGCGACTTGGCAAGGAACGTTTGAACTCCTGTAGGACGCTGATGTAGGAGAGCGATGTTGCTATCGTCTGGAAATGTGCGCGCGAGTGCACGCTAGTGCGGAGGAGAGAATCAGATAGACAGAGAGACGGATCGCGAGTGGCGCTGTTTTTCTTGAGAACTCATTACTGGCTTATGCTAACCTTGGTGAATATGCAATGCTCATGCCATCTGATTCCGACTACCGCCAGTAACAGAGATGTTCCTTAAAAGTACATGAGAAGGGCAATGGATTAAACACACACACATTACACACACGACTTAACATGCTGACATACACACACATCAGCACTACCACGCATATCACAGCATATCACAGTGTCGCATAGCACACACACACACACAGTAATACAGCACATTTACCAGCATACACACCATACAGCACACGATACACACATCTCACTGCCCACACACACACATCACATCGCACACCACAACACAGCAGAACAGTCACAGGCAGAATATGATAGCACTTATAATTGCAGAGGGGCACAACGATCTATGGTCAGCTCTCCTTGATAAGCGCGTCTCAAATCAGATTCTTAATGTGTTGCTAGGACAGCAGACTCGATGAATTGCTAACTCTATCTCTAGGGCTTAAATTTTGCATAATGGCTTGGTGGGAATTCAAGTTATTTTAAAAGCCTGGTTACGCTTTTTGGAGAAATGAAACGAATGTGCAATTAAGGAGCTATTACAGAAAGGAAATGCTGCCAGAGTGTGCTTTGAAAATGAAAAGGCAAAGGGGACGTTTCTGTTAAACCATCAACATGCCTCGATTGTGCTGTGCAGTGCTCCTGATGAAAGCGTTATGCTTCCATTGTACCTCTCATGCTTTTATGAGAGGTTGTGCACAATTAGCCCGCAGAAACAGTCACTATTCACATACATGCAATCGATTCTGATCAGTGACATAAGGGCTACGTACTTACTGCAGGAGCCGGAAGTCCACGCGCTTACATGTATTTAGCATTGTGATCATAAAGGTGGCGCGGATAGCATCTTTATTGATTATCTTATATTATTGTATTAATTACGTCATATAGGTTTAGATCTAGGGCTTGCATGAGAGAAGAGTCATAAAATTAAAGGGGAGTATTGATAGGGAGATTGTCTAAAGCTATTATTTAAATAAAGACTGTAAGATTTCAGCTGTACGAAAGTGTCGAACGCTTCACAATTACGCATTGATTTGTTCTCTTAATGAATCATAGTCAATATATAAGAAAATTAAATTATAGTGCTTAATATATTAAAATAATACAATGTCATATGATGGGAAAACAAGTAGCTATATATTTTGCAATATAATTTATATAGTGATAATATACTTCAGATATTATTGTATAATTACATAAGGACTTGGGCGCTTTTCATATTATTGTATTTATGGTAGTAATCATAGTATATGTTACTTATATATTGTAATATATTTCATTTTAATATGTGAATAACATGCATTATTGTATTTCTCCACATGTGTTTGGCAATATATTATATATATATATATAGCTATATATATATATAATAGTAATAGATTATATATGAGACTAGATTATACATGTTTTTATATGTGGAGAATAAAGTTTTCGTCACTAGCATAGCTGTGGCAATATAACAGTATGTAATAAGTAATTCTCACATATATATAACGAATTATATGATAATATATCTAATTTTATATATATGTGAGAATAATATACATACTGTTATTGCCACTGTATGTATGAAAATATTCTCACGATATATTATAAATTTTTGTTATCTAATACTTAATATAGATATATATATATATATAATATATAATATTATGATAGAATTAATATTATAATATCTGCAAACACATGTTGGAGAAATACATATTATGTCTATTCATATAAAATGAAATGATATTAGGCTAATATATAATAAATGATATATTACTACTGACCAGATCATCCAATATATGAACATGGCGGCAAGTCCTTAGTCATTATATACAATATATTGTAATATATTTATCACTATATAAATATATGCAAAATATATGCACTTGTTTCCCATATATGACATTGTATTATTTAATATATTGCACTATATTTTTTATATATTGTATCGTTTCATAAGGGAACAAATCAAGGTAATTGTTGAGGTTGCACTTCTTACAGTGAACTTTCAGTCTTTATTTAAATAATAGCTTTAGAATCTCCCTTAATCTCCCTTTATATTTTAGACTTTCTCTCTCAAAATGCAGTAATTAGGGCAGCTTATATTTGTAATTATAAATACTATATGAGTATACATCAATAAATGTTGTACGCGGACGCTTTATGATCACAATGTAAATAAATTAAGGGTGGACTTCGGTGCAGTACTGTAGTTATGTCACTGATCAGAATCGATTGCATGTATGTGAATAGTGACTGTTTCTGCGGGCTAATTGTGCACAACCTCTCATAAAAGCATGAGAGGTACAATGGAAGCATAACGCTTTCATCAGGAGCACTGCACAGCACAATCGAGGCATGTTGATGGTTTAACAGAAACGTCCCCTTTGCCTTTTCATTTTCAAAGCACACTCTGGCAGCATTTCCTTTCTGTAATAGCTCCTTAATTGCACATTCGTTTCATTTCTCCAAAAAGCGTACCGAGTCCCCCACAGAGGCTTTTAAAATAACTTGAATTCCCACCAAGCCATTATGCAAAATTTAAGCCCTAGAGATAGAGTTAGCAATTCATTGAGTCTGCTGTCCTAGCAACACATTAAGAATCTGATTTGAGACGCGTTTCAAGGGGTGATGTGTGCTCTCGCAATTATGTGCTATCATATTCTGTGTGTGTGTGTGTGTGTGTGTGTGTGTGTGTGTGTGTGTGTGTATGTGTGTGTATGTGTGTATGCGTGTGTGTGTGTGTGTGTGTGTGTATGTGTGTGTATGTGTGTATGCGTGTGTGTGTGTGTGTGTGTGTGTGCGTGTGTGTATGTGTGTGTGTTTAATCCATTGCTCTCATGTACTTTTAGGAACATCCTGTTTCTGGGGATGGATAGATGGATGAGATTGCATTTCACCACGGTTAGCATGCAGTAATGGTTCTCACAGAAAAACAGGCCCTGCTGTCCGTCTCTCTGTCTATCTGATTCTCTCCTCCGCACTAGCGTGCACTCGCGCGCACATTTCCAGACGATAGCAACATCGCTCTCCTACATCAGCGTCCTACAGGAGTTCAAACGTTCCTTGCCAAGTCGCAAGTACACTGTATCTCTGAGAAATATCTGGCTACAGATGAGCTTTTTTCGGCTTCTTCTCAGATCAAGGGAACAGAGCGAACAAATTTCAGACTGCATTTTCATTCCGCGAACACGTTCAACCAAACCATCTTAAGACTATCAAAGTCTTAAGCTTGGACTCGTCGCCACATATTTCAATCTACTCTGGGCTTATGACAACTCAGCCCACATCATAAGTGTTGCATTCGCAGTAAGTAACCTCATCGCTCTTTCTAACTCAATCATAATTTGTCTATCTCTACTCACTCTCTCGGCTGTCCTCATGACGAAAAAGTCCTCTCAGTTCATTTACTCATTCACATGAGTATTTCTTGGCTTTTGATTCATTTCCCAAAGGTGTGGGGTGCTTCAGCTTATTTCCTATTGTGTAGGCATTGACATTATTATGACATATTAGCTCATTATGAGAGAAATGAGCTGCACCCAAGAAGGTAATCAACCGACAGAATAAACTTCGTTGATTGTTTGACATTGTGAGACATGGCATGCTTTCCATTCTGACCTGTGTATTGTTGTAATGGTAGGCTTTGCTAGCCCAGTAAGGGCCTCCAGAGAGTACGGAAGCAATTCAAGCAGTTGGAAGAGTTGGAATGGCAGGGATCTCAGGCAGCGGGATGATTGTGGAGATACTACCATAGCATGCGGTTACCGGCAGTGGATACATGAAGGCACATAAAGGATCTGGGAGAACCATACAAACTACAGAGAGAGATAACTGAAGGATTGTCTGACATATGCAGAGTGACTCTACAGCCACGATAGCGGACATTTAGCATCCAGTGAGTCATCCTGTTATTGCCAACACCATTGTCAGATGGCTGCACAAGGCAGGACTACATGCACGCAGACTGTTACGACAACTGCCCTTAACACCATGCCAACATTGCCGAAGACTGCAATGGTGTCGTGCCAGACTGTCATGGAGTGACTTAGAATGGCAGCGGGTCAATCTTTAGTGACGAGTCTCGAATCCATAAGTGGAGGCACCGTGTTCCGCACCAAGATGAACGATTTGTTGTCACGTGTCCATGTCCAGAAGGCCTGGTGTCCCTTCATATGCTCACTCTCACAAGTTACTGTATTAGTAATATACTAGCACCATTCAGCCTATCACACCACTCATGTCTCTGCTGTACTGAAAAGCGCGACAACCACCGCAAAATATATATCTGAACTCAGATAGCACGGTTTTGCTGTGCAGAAATTTACGCAGTGATGAATTGAGTGATAAACTGTGGCTACAGGCCGAGGGTGCTGCCTATCTTACAATTGTACCCCTACGGCTGTGTCGGGGTCTAGGCAGCCAACTAAGTGATATTGATATATAGAAAACCCACCGATATGATATGTATGTATATGATATCATGATTCTTATGATTTCGCCCAATCCTGCTCCATAAGTACTGCTGTTGAACTGGTCTGACGGATGTCTTGGTGTGCTATACGTTTAGTGATCTGGCTGGTGAAAAACACATGCCGAAATGTTCTCTAATGATTTCGAGTAGCTGGACAGAAATGACTGCCTTGTAGTGGAAACGGCTCTCGTATGTCTCTGTGCTTGACCCCCTGTGTAGGTGGAATAACTCCTTTCTCGCAAACTGGAAACGGCATGTGAGATTAGATGGGCACATGTGAGATGGAGTTCTGCGGGGGTCTTAACTCTCACCTCCTCTGTTTTCTCTTTAGACGTATGACAGAATCTAAAGACAACCTTTTGTAAAACTCACAATAGCAATGAGGGCACATTCAGACAGGAGACTGAGCAGCTGGTGTCCTAGCGTAGTCACAGTAATCTGGAGCTCACTGCCCACAAAATTGTTGAGATGATTGCCGGGGGGAAATCCTTCTATTTCCCTGAAACTCAGGGTCAGTAACTGAAATGTTAAGAAGAGCCATTTTATCTGTACTACCAAAATCAAACCACTGTGGAAGCCGCAACCTTTGCATGTCCATTTTATTGCTGTAATGTTTTAGCATTGCGGCTACAGATATACCTCAGTATGTGCTAATGTCCTAGTATATGATAAGCTTACCAGACAAAAAATGAGAATGTTATCCCTCCACAAGCACCAGTAACAGCTGTGATTTGATTTGGCATGGACAGGACAGGTTTCTGGTTGTAGGCCACATCAATGTTCAAACAGTCTTACATTAAAGAATTGTGCAGTTGGCCCAGATTTGGTGGATGCCTTCCCTGGTACAATTCCGAGGAGAGTTTCCTGTAGACTGGGATTTTAGCCACTGCTGGTAGATCCGAATGACCATAGCTTCCATACACCCGCAGATTCATCTACTTTCTACTTTCACACTATGGTTTTTGACAGGCCCAAATGCAGTTACTCCTTTTAGCCAACATTAACATCTGCTTTGGAGCCGTTTACCACACATTCTGGATTATTTGTTCTGTGGCAGTCATTTTCTTTAAGGACTTCATTCACACCACACTAAAATCAAAAATGAAGACTTACCTCGCTCTGTTTCAAGCTTTGGCTCAGCCGTATCCGCATTCCTTGCAACTCCGGATGGTCGTGTAGTTCACATTACACAAAAGTTGAATGGTTGAAAATGTAATTTTTTTTATGAGGCTAACGTCAGATTTTTATTTGTCAGTTTCTGGTTCAAATTTCCCCGTTCCATCTTAAACAGTGTGTGAAATACTTTAATGTAAGTGCTACATTATTTAAGGTGGAATGGAATAATTCAAACAAGAAACTGGCCAATGAAAATCTGACTTCAGCCTCACAACTTTTTAATGGTTCACAATTTCTGGTTGCAGAATAAATCGTTTCCAGATTTTCAATATCCAGAAAGCGGCTGAAATGCATATAGATGCTAACAAATCTGTCCATTTGTCTTTAAACTCTTTGTGGTTATCTTACTCTTCTTTGCCATTTCGCACTATCTGGGCTATCTGAGATTACTGTTTGCATTGCAGTGTGACCTGTCAGTCTGTGCTCATGAATTCGTGATTAAAGGTCAGTGAATTTCCAATTAAACATTAATTCCACCCTTCAGTATATTAAGACAGTTTCTTGTTAAACCTGTTTTAGAATCTAATTCTGCTACTAATGCCACAAGGGGGCAGTACAGTAGTCACAGCCTCTGCTCATGTTCTGCGCATCTTCGACTTATGCTTTTATATTATATAGGGACAACGATTCAGTCTAGGGGCTGTAATCTCCCAGGACCTTAAAAGGCAGTTTTACATCACTTCATCGTTCAAAGAAAAATATATAGGCTGGTCCACTTCTAATAATGAGTTTGCGTCATCCACTGCAAGGGGCAGAGGCCATTCTGCATTGCATTGCATCAAGTGGATAATCATCTGTACTCTGCCCAACCTCCTGAACTAGTAGTTCAAACACGATCATTGCTCACTTCTCTTTAGGCCTTCTGGAACACAACTCAGAACCAAGACCACACTGACCAATCAGACACAACACTTTTGCCTATAAGGTGTATCGAATTAATTTTGTGTCAATTTAGCTGCCATCAGTGGCTCTGTGATGATCTGACAACTTGTCCAAGATGCTTCTTGCCTTTTAACCAATGGGATAGGTCATAGCACCCCTCTGTAACCCAGAAGAATAAGCAGCTTAGACCATAAATGAATGAATGAACAGACGGCTTCAGTGACAATTCTGGGCAGAATGGGTGGTCGTGGGGTTTGCTCAGGGCCTGGAGTAAGAGTGCTATGTTTGCTAAAGAGCTTTACCAAGCATTGTGTTTCCTGTTCCCTTCACTGGCTACCTGCCATCAGGGTAGCACCGCTAGTTATTCATCCTCTCATGTTGGACTGATTCATCTAGATGCTACATGACTTACTATCGTCAGGCCAGTGCCGGGCCAGGGCTACCTGGTTAGCGTGCAGTTCAGTAGATCTCTCTGCAACACAATACATAGATTCCTTTGACATGTATGTTTCTGGATGAGTGTGTGTGCCACATGAGACATTGTCCTTTGTGTATGTAGGTTAGTTTAGGGGTGAGTTTCAGATCTATGTAAGAGATACATCACATTTAAAAGAACAGCTACAGTGGCCGGGAAAGCCCAATGCACTACAAGTTAAAAATGCGCAGCAAAGATCTGAAAACACAAGCTTTGAAATGAGACCGCTTGCAAACCATTAATGGAAGGCGCTGCAAGGTCTCAAACACTCAGCAAACACTGAAAACACAGCAAGTGTTTCCGAGGGACACTGAAAGTGGACGGACCCATTCGAGAGCAGGCTGTGTAAAACAGGAGGAACTGTGCAACAAACAGAGAGAATATCTATTAATAAAGAGTAAAACCTTCATTTTAGCCTCTCTGTGTGCATTGTTTAAGGTGGAACGAAATGTAACCACGAGAAACTGGCATATAAACCGAATGAATATTCATTTATAAACAGATAATACTGTCCAGGTCCATGCAGTCCGCTCTCAAATGGGTCCGTCCACTTTCAGTGTCCCTCGGAAACACTTCCGTTTGTTTTGAGGCTTTTTGCATGTGTGTTGGAAGTTGCATGTGTTGTCTGTGTTTGCTGTGCGTTTGAGACTTTGCAGCGCGCTCGGTTAATGGTTTGCAAGCGGTCTCATTTTGATGCCTGTGTTTTCAGATCTTGCCGCGTGTTTGTCTAATGTTGTGCAAGTCGTGTCATTTTGATGCTTGTGTTTTGAGACTTTGCAACTCGTTTTTAACTTGCAGTGCGTTGGGTTTTCTCGGCCACCGTAAACAGCTCACAAGGTGAGAAAATCAAATTTAGATGACTTTTATCTTCTGTGTGAGTGCAGCATTGAACGCTTTAACACCATGACATTCTTTGGCTTTTATGGCCACTATTGGAGCCCTATTTGCATTCAGTCACGAGCAACACCTTTTCACCACCTGCAGTAGTCACTTGTTATTAGTTAGCCTCTATTTTTACAGAATATTAAATAGAAAGCTACACGGCTTTCTGATATTATGTAAGAATAGGAATAGTGTAAGTATATCCTGCTACGTTCTTTTATAACAATCTCTGAAAAACATTACACAGCTTTATAAACACATGAAAGCGATTATACAATTGAATGAAAGAGATGAAAGAGCTTAATTGAGCTAATCCACTGCATTTACCATGTTCCAGTGCTAGACTTTTCAGATATGAATTAGGAATGTTCAATATGGATGAAAAAGGTATGTTAGGTATACCGTCTACATCCAGTAACGTGTCCAGTCCATGCCAAATCCAGTCCCAGCATGTGAAAGTATTGCCTTGTGTTAGGTATGTTTCAATCACAGGTCTGGTGTGCTCAGTTTATAGTTATTTGTTAGACTACAGCAGAGTACTCTAGTAGGCCTGAGCACTTTATGATGCCCAGTCAGAGTGTGAGCTTGCACTTGTGGCCACTAGTATAGCAAAATATGAACAATGTAAAGTTGAATGGATATATGAGGCATTTTGTCAATGGGTAAAAGTCAGGTTTAGCTTAGGTCCCTGGTAAAACTAGGACCAGCACTGTCTTCAACACATTCTAAATGCAAGACCATATTCCAGTACCAGAGCACAAGATGTCCATTTCTTCTGACCCATAAGGTTATGCTGACATTCGTTCTAAAAGGGCTGGACATGCATGAAGACTCTAGAGCAGTTGGAGAGGTTGGTTATAATGGGCCACATCAGACTGAAACACCTTCCCGTAGTGTGTTATTGTGGAGGACGATTTCTTTTTATAGTAATTGCAGTATTGATCCGAGCCTCTGTGTGCATGCGGACGGGAGAATGTGCACTTTGTGTGTGTATGTGTGTGTCTGTGTGTGAGTACACCCACACTCCCTCCAGCTCTGTCTTGTTTCTCCGGTCATCCGTGCCCTAATGGACATGTGTTCCCGGCTCCCCGTTTACTCTTTTAAAGGCCATATCGGATGATGAAAAAAATCTCGGAACAGTCTCTTCTAATTACATACCCTTTTATAGAGCAACCCTCCACTCCAACGCATGACCGGCTGTGGTCTGTGTGTGGTATTCTCAGTTTTATCTTTGTCGCTTTGTGGTAACTGAACAAACTGAAGACTTGCCAGGGTTATTTTGACAAACACAGTATCACACTTCATTAAAGCCCTTTATTTATTACATTACCGATCTCTACGGAGATTACATATAACATAATGCACTGGCATAGAGAAGCAAGAGGAAAGTCAGAGTAGGTAAAACAAGTGGAAAATCAGAACTTCTTTAAAAGACATCTCAAAGAAAATGGACGTCTAACAACTGTGCCAGACCACCAAATCTGTCACCAACAGAGCTTTCATGTTTCAGAGAGAGGAGAAAATCAAGATCCACTCTTGCTGTAGATTCGAAGGCATCCACAAGTGTTTCTGTCCATCTCTCCACTCTGAGGAGACAACTCCATGCCATGGGTCTGAAAGGATGTGTAAAAGGAAACAAACCCAAAAAGCTACTCAAAACAATGGACTGACCGCCCCATAGCCCACACCTCATCATCACTGAATGCATTTGGGATTATTTGGATGGTGAGAAGCAGAAAACAAAACATAAACTTCTTTGGCTGAATTTTAGCGAAAGCAAATGCAATAAATGGCAATAATAAATAAATAAATGAAGACACATGCAATACTAGATATATGATATGATGGTCTGTGAGAATTTTTGTTCTATATATATTAGGTGTCAAAACACAATCATAGACATAGCCATATTCAAACAACAGTAGACAATGCGACAATAACAAGCACATCAAAGATGGGCAAAGTAAAGTAATGTGGAACTCAGAGGCATATTTGTTTTTTAATTGTTATATTTGTAATTTAATTGCCCTTAAATATTAGTTGCAGGTGTGTGAGAGAGGAGGAGAGTGGGCAGAGGTTTGCCTTCTTCCATCTACCACAAACGTGCATGTGAACGCAATAATCAAGGACACCAGTCACCCCAACTGTTTTCTCTGTTGCCCTCTGGAAAGCGTTTTTGTGCTTTGAAAACCAAAACAGAGAGAACGAGAAAGAGTTTCTTTCCACATACTATTTGGACTCTAAACAAAAATAGTAACTAGGCCTGATCTTTTGCACTATCTATGTTTAACTTTGCACAACTACACTGTAGTCACTTTAAACTGTAGTCACTTTACAGACACATACAGACACTTTATATACAACTTAATACCTCATATCGTCGCTGTCCAATGAAAAACGTAAAGTATCTCCAAAATATTAACTTTACAGGAGAGTCCAAAACCTAGTTTAATTATAATGTAAGTCAATGGAACCATGTAGTTGTCCAAACAATTTTGGGCCATTTCTGTTGGTCCAGTCATCATGAAATTTTCGCACAATGTAAATGGAAGATTTTGTGATGAAATGATGCATAAAAGTAAAAATCAACAAAAATGGAGATACATGTTTTTCATTGGACAGCGACGATATGCTACATGACACTTTTTATTGTTCTACACTCTACTTTATACCTTTATTTATTTTTACATTTTGTACTCTTTTATATTTTACTCTATTTCATTTATCTTATCTAATAATATGTGGCTGGGCAGTCACAAAAGCATTTCACTGCCGGTTGTACCATGTATGACTATGTATGTGACAAATAAACCTTGATTTGATTTGATTTGATTTGATTTGAACGCAGCATGAGAAACGTGGTTAATTCTCAGTAGACTATTGTTGCCATGTAACAATCAGAGATAATTCCAGATACAGGATTAATACAGAACTCCACTTAAAGTAAATGCTCAGATGTAGCTCAGATGTTCGAGTTGAAGAACTGGAAATATCTCTTTTCTGGTGTTTTGAATGGAAACAAAATCCTTGCCAATATTTTTGTTACTTATTGGAAAATTTACATTTCTCTGACCAAAGAAACAATGTAACCATTGCAGCATCTCTTGTACACATGCCTACCTGCTTCCCACAGCAACACTGCTTAAGGAGATTTCCCAAAAAAGACTAGGCAAATCCCTTCCTGATGCTCTGTCTGGAAGGTGGGAGGAACTTTTGAAAAACTACAAGTGCTGTGGGGGAGATACTCGGGATGTTTACAGTGTCTTCCCAGTATTTAGCTAAACCAGAAGGAAGCCAAATAGCTGATGGCACTGCCAGGAAGCTGAATATCATATCATATTTTTTAATCCTCTACGTTAGTTAAGGTTTCCTTATCATTGTGGAGTGGATTTTCAATGGTCGTATGACATATGGGCATGGTTGGTGTCTTTGTGAGGAATAGTAAGTAGGTGAATAAGATTCATCCAGTCTTTGCCAAAAGTAGTGGCACACATAGCTGCACCCAGAATGCATCAACTCACAGGAATGAAACTTGGTGGGTGGGTCTGGCATTGTGAGACATGCGAATGATTCAAGTTTCATACTCAGCTCCGCATGTGACATACGCCAAGGCCGGCCTTATTGCTGTACATGCCTGAACCAAAGACCACGATTGCAGACATTCAGCGCGCAGTGGTGTCCTCCATGAGTCATCCTCTTAGTGCCAGTGCCATTTGAAGATGGCTACATGACCCAGGACAACATGCACGCAGTCCATTACAACAACTGCCCTTAACACCACACCAACTTCGCCAAAGACTGGAATTGTGTTCTGCCAGACTGTCACGGAGTGGCTCAGAATGGCAGCAGGTCATCTTCAGTGACAAGTCCGGCTTTTGTCTTGGTGGAGACGACCAATGTGTGTACAGGTGTATGCCAATGCGGAATATGTGAGAAGACCTGTAGTTTCTTTGGATTTTGTGGCATAAAGAAAGTGACGTCAAAACAAAACAAGCCTATTCATGGATTCTTAGCATTCATGGAAATGTCCATTTCAGGTCTGTGCTACATCAAGGACCATCTGGAGGAAGGCAGATAAAGCAGGATGGAGTTAGTAAACATACTGTTTCTGACTTAGGGTAAATAGACCACAATATAGAAACATGTACACATGCACTCGCGACTGGTGAGCGTCTTTTTCTGCATTTAAATAAACACCGTTTCCTTTTATAGTAAATTAGTTTTGGCTGGTTTATGTTTATGGACAGAGACCTACAGATGCAGTATAGTAAAGGAAAACAAGCAAGTTCATAACTATCTGGTTTGGTTCCTCCACCTCACAAGAAAGAACCAAACTCCAGCGCATCATCAGGACAGCAGAGAGGATCATTGGATGTAACCTGCCATCACTTCAGCAGATCTACACCAGCAGGGTGAGGAAGCGTGCTGGCAAAATAACATCTGACCCCTCACATCCTGGACACCTCCTCTTCCAGACACTCCCCTCTGGTAGAAGACTGCGGTCCATCAAAACCAGCACAACACGTCATGCTAACAGCTTCTTCCCCAGAGCTGTAGCGCTCCTCAACCACAGTGGACACCTCCCACTGTAAACCTCAAAACATAAAACTGAACTGTACCAAACCGGACTGAACAGCTATCTGCACTCTGCCTATTTGCACTCTGCCTATTTGCACACCTGTACAGATGTTCTCTTTCTGTAAATATTCAGGTCATCTGTAACTTTCTATATATAATATCTTTACTAAATCTGTTTCACATCTCTCAGCTTCTTCAGCTCTTTATTACCTTTAGTACTTTTTACTTTTTTAATTTATCCCCTATTTATTGTTTAGTGTAATTTTCCTTTAGTTTAATACTGTAAATAATCTGTGTTCTGTGTTTTTGTTACTTGTTTTTGTTACTTGTCATACGTGTTGCTCTCACCAAGACCAATTCCTTGTATGTGTAACACACTTGGTGAAATAAAGAGATTCTGATTCTGATTCTGAAGTTCTTATTAAACTTCAACTTGTAACTAAGTTGCAAAAAAATCTTAAACGGAAACTTTGCTAAGTTATTTTATGGTTCTAGCTAATGGAAGTGGTTCTCCTTCAGCGTTCTGTGCCAATGATCATTTGAATAGACATCAGAGTCAGATTAATTAATGGCCTTCTATTAAAGACTGGTGGACTGAGAGACACTAGAGTCTTCTCTCCTAAACTGAGCTGATGAAGAGTCTAGTTCCAGAAATGGTAATAGAACCATAGAACCGTAATAAACCATGCTCCTGTTACTCTCCCTACTTAAGTACATTTGAAGGTAAATACTTTTAGCTTTAAATTACCTTCAATATTTTACCCTGGGTAAAAACCAAGTACATGGTTTGTGTACTTCGTCCACCAGTGTTTAGCTCATCAGCATATGCTAATTAGGGTTATGGTCACATGGTATCCTCTTGTATCCGATGCTGTGATTTTTTATGAGTGTGAGTAAATGAGTGCAGCATTGGGATAATACCAGATACCAGTTTCAGTATTGATGCATCCCTAATGATGAGGAAAGATGTTTCTCTTTCTGTCCATCCAGCCGCATCAGAGGCACAGCGAGAAGAGGAATTAAATCGTCTGGGCCTTCGAAACGCAGCAGTGCGGGGGGAGAGCCAATTTCGCACTAAATTTGAGCAATTATCCTGCTCGGGTAATCAATGCCTCTCCAAGCTGTAAACAGAAGCTGGAGACAAGGGAAAGCCGTATAGCTGGACGAAGGCTGTGGGAGTGTGTGTGTGTGCGAGAGCTGGAGTGAATGTGGGCCCTCTGTGCTGTGGGTGGGCTCCAGCTACTCCTCATATCCTGCCAGGTTTGCAGATTGAAGCGCGCGGTAGTCCAGGTAATGCGGAGGCAATGTGCAACCTGAAGCTAGTAAAAAAAGAAACCAGTAAATCTGCCTTGTGTGCATGCGGGAACGATCGTGCTCACAGACAGGAAAGCCAGCGACCCTGAACATGCAAAACAGAGCAGTGCGCTCATTACAGGAACGTGGATGTGTTTCTGATACCATCATCAGCACGCACGCACACACTGGGTGGAGTCCCCGCAGAGCTTGCAGGTGCATCCAGTTTCCAGCGTATGTGGAAAGAACGGAAAACAGCGGTATGGAAAGTGTGGGTGCTTGCACCTGTATTTAGCTCTTAGTGAGGACCCAGTATAAGAAACTAGGCTATTATGTTTTCCATACCAACCTGAAGCATGAAGTGCGATCTTAGATTCTGAGCCCTGTTTTAAAGAAGCAACTTTAGAACAAACTAGCAGCAGAACATTAAAGTTCTAAATGGCCTTAAAGCACCGGGTTACATCACAAAATGCCTTTCTGTTCCTGTTCCAGCACGTGATAATTGAACTGCAGATACTGGCCTTCTAAAAATGCTTTTCATGAAACACAGAAAAGGCCTCTTTCCGTTATTATGCGTCTACACTGCGGGTCTTTTATGAGACAGTCAAGCTCACTACATACTTTTAAAACTGCCAGAGAATTCCTTCATTCAGTATTTTAAATTCTTCTCTAATGTCTACATAGACGGTATGTGACTTTGGTGAGGACCAAAAAAGCCCCTTCACAACTCTATGATTTGGTCCTTGAATGAAACGAGCTGTTTTCCTTTTTTTGGTGAACAACTCATGAAGAATTTAATGAGCTCTGCTCTGATTGGCTGGTTTAAAGTAAGGCACTGTAAGTAAATGACTTAGTTAGCTATGCTAACTTTAGTGACCTGGAGTTTGCTAGTAGCTAACATTACCATGTCCATTTAAAGGGGGGTGGGGGACAAACTATCACCAGATAATTGTGGTATTCACCCAAACTGTTAGAAATAAGCAAAATCACAGACTCTCCTTTTAAAATGTTAGAATTACCAGATGTTTTTACCAGTCAAAAAGAAAGAAGAAGAAGAAGAAGGAGAAGAAAAAGATTCAGCATGAAACTTCTTCCCCTTTTTAGGAGTGTCTCCAGAATTGGAAAGCAGTGCTGGTGTTGTATTCTGTTTACATTACTGCTTTTCTGAACATGGGTTGTTGCCAAAAGAAAATGGATGGCAGCAGTCAAGAGCTGCCAAGAGCTTCAGCCATCGCTGTGTTTACTCTCTTACACCGGATCCCTGTCCTTAAATGATCTAACTGAGACGTTCAACACTAATGACAAAAGCTTAGAATATGGCTTTGGGGCTGCTGTGCAACTTCTACATCCTCTCGTGTTGAACTGATGACAGACTCGGTACTACAGTGACTCACTGTTGCCTCTTGAGGCACAAACTGGTATTATGAGACAGAATGAGCCAGCAAAATGGTTATTTATTCACATTCTGTTGATAATTCTGTTCATTTATGAATGTCTTAAACCATAAAAATGTGTTGTGGGTATATACACAATGGATTAGATTCACAAAACTCAATGTGCAGCATAGTGGCGGTTATAAGTGCACCAGGGTTTTTTTTAAAGCTGCTGTATTTTTATAGGAGTCCCAGTCAAAACTCAATCAAAATCAACAAATCAGTGCAAATGAGCTCATACATACACTCATCATCAAAAGAATAGTTGCACCCAGAAGGAAGTGTGGGATTGCAGTGCTATTGGGAAGAAAGATAAAGGTTACCAGGAACAATACATGATGATACATTTGACATGGGTAATATTTATTGAGCTACAGCATACAATAGTAGGGTCTCTCAGTTGTAGAGGTTCCTAATGGTGGCCTGTGGTAATCCATCCCATGCAGCTTGAATATTCTTACACAGTTCCTAAAAATTTGTGATAAGGGCAGAGGTGGAACCTTCTAGTCATGTGACAACAAGCTGTTCGTCTTGATGCTGACCATGGCGCCTCCACACATGGATTCGTTGGTCGTCTCCACCAAGACAAAAGTGGAAATCATCACTGCAGAAGACACTCCGTGACAGTCTGGCACGACACCATTGGAGTCTTTTCTAACTTTGACGTTGTGTTGAGGGCAGCCATCTGTCTTTGTGGATGTAGTCCTGCATCCTGCAGCCGTCTGCCAGTGGTGCACATACTGGCACTAACAGGATGACTCATGGAGGAATCACTGCTCGCTGAATGTCCGCAATCGTGTACTTGGATTAAGTTTACCTCAGTGTACTTTTTCTACGGTAAGAGCCTTAAGAAATTATGAACCATACAAGCTAAAGCCACCTGAAAACTCTGTGGTGGAGAAAAGGCATATGATGGAAGGCCAACACGGAGGGAATTACAGAGGTCAAGTCTGGAGATCACCTTGAAGAAAAGCTTGAGCTTTTTCTGCAGTTATGAAGACATTAAGCTGATTGTTCAGGATAACTCCAAGGTTTGTCATATACGGATTATATTTCAGGTGGTGGGTGCCGTCCATTAGGAGCTATCAGACAGTCTGACGTTTGCTGTGAGATGCAGGAGGCTGTGGGTAGAACTGAGAAATGCAGCTGGATGTGATCAGTAGGGCTGCCCTCTAGAAGTCGTCGATTCGAATCGTCAGTTGGCGTCCCTTTAAGTCGACTGAGACCCTTCAAGTCGACTGACAACAGTGACCTTTTTTTTCCCTGTAAAACAGACTAAAGCTTACAGAAATGCACAAGAACTTTAAGGATGTAAAAAGACATGTTAATAATTATTAAAGGGGAATAATAAATATATATGTAAGTTCTAGCTGGGCTGTGACGCAAGCTTGCTACAAAAATTAAATCCACGTGACGGCGTGCGCTGGCGGTTCACCGCAAAGGAAGCCAAGAAGCTGAGATACACGGGGGGGAGAGATGTCTCAGAGAAAGCCTGGAGGAGGTTTTAAAGAAGAGAACCCGAACAAGTTAAATCCAATTCTGCTCGTCATTCAGTCGGACATCCAACACTGCTCCGAACGAGTGAGCTGACCTTCGATTTAGACATAACAGCTGTTTGGGGTGAGGGAATAACGGACCGAAGACGTTTGTTTTATTATAATTTCATTATTTTAGATCCTAAATTACAGATATGTTTATTTATTCATCTACAGCTACGATTATCTTTATTTAAGGATGAGTACAGTCACTTTATATGCCTGATAAACGAGAGATAATTATTTCAGTGCGGGTAACATAATTAAACGGTTTCTGGTTTACCATTCTTCTTTTCATCTATAAATAATTTAAATATGTACTAATCTGGTTTTATTTATCAGTTCATTATTTATGAGATGAAAGGCGAAGGGTCCTCCTACTGAAGAAGCTGTTAAAAGTGAAATTAAAAAGACTATAAGCTATAAGCGCTAATGTTTAGCATAAATTCGAGCTGCTGCCCAGCGCTATATCCTGTAATTAAATCAGGCTCCAGTTCAGATCGATCATCATAAGCCCCGCCTCTTTTAGTTCAGAAATATGATCCTGTGACTCTGCTGACTTTCTAAAAGAGGGGGATCAGATCTGAACCGTATGCAGATTGATTTACTGATTACTGGATAATGTACATAGAGGAAAAAACGTGAATGAATAGTCGAATCGTCGGCCGGGACGGGCAAATCCGATTCGACTGACAAAACTCTGAGTCGGGTACAGCCCTAGTGATCAGTGTAGTAGAGAACTCTTGTGAATGGCTAACACTTATAAATAAAGGGGACCTTTGGGGGATGCCGCACCACACAAGCATTTCCTTTTTTCCATCATGAAACATGTTTAAAAGAGAACCTGAAAAAGGAGCTTTCATATAATGTACACATTTTCACTACAGTTATTAAATTATAAAGATGTTCTTTCATGTCTCATTGACAAAGACGTTCTTTAAACAGGCCATAGAACGGAAAACTGTGTTTATGTTGGTATAGTGAAATGAGGAGAGTTCAGTACATTCAAATGGCATACCATGAACCTCAAACCCTGTAGTGTCCCCTTCAAATATTAATCCTGTAATTGAAAAAGATGGAAAACAAATTCCAATATGGTACACTGTTACGTAACAGTCTAGACTCCAACCAAAGATGCCCTCAAAATTAACATACACCAGCTCACATTCCAGCCCGGCAGGAAAAAATAACAAAGCAACAGCAATGGTGGACTATAGGCTATGTGGAGAAATCTCCCATTCCAGACTGTGAAGGGGAAATCTTGCAAAAACACTTTTCAAGGAGCTGTTAACAATCCTGGTGGATTTTTCTCTTTACACAAGGCTGAGGTTGGCTTTCTTCTGGTCAGTTTCTTAATATAATATCGCATTCCACCTTCCATACTAGAATTTAACTGCAGCACCTTTTTAAGATGGAACGGAAAATTCTCTAAACAAACCTGCAAGCCTACTGTAGGAGCCACAATCTTTTAGATCAGGATCCTGGACAAGTGTTATATACTCAAAGTTGTTCTAAGTTTCTGCTGCTATATCACATGTATTGCTACTCATGACAGTTTTTCAAACTATGGACAATGTCCACCCTTTGCACAGTAAAGAGCATCATGAAAGAGATCTGCAGCAATCTACGCATCTTTATTAAGGTACGATTAGTAGCTAAATTAACTGAAAGCTTCATCGTAAGAAACAATTAAGTTGACTTTTCTATTTTTTTCTTTAGTTGGTGTCCTATTTCAACTGAGTGCTTCTATTGAATCATTGTGGGTTTTGTTGTAAACCAGTCAATCAGAGCAGAGCTTATTATTATTATTATTCATAAGCTCATCAAAAAAGCAGGTTTCATTCTAGGAACATATCATAGATTGTAAATGAGCATCTAGCCATTTTTCACCCCAAACCAAAGTCATAGAACGTCAGAGAACAATTTAAAACGCCAAATAAATGCCCTCCATGGCACCTTTAAACACCCTCCATTGAAAGGTTCTTTAAAAAGGCTGAAAGGGTTTCTTCTATGGCATCCTGACACCTTTATGTTAAGAGTGAGGAGAACAAAAGAGAACCAAGAACTGAGCCCTGGGGAACTCCACTAGAGACACTGTGGATACAATGAGGGCCAAACAAGATCAGTTCTGCTGATGCTAGTCTGTAAGTGTCAAGATCAGCATCTGGTAGCTCATATTGTCAGAGGCGGCTGACAGGTCAAACAGGATGAGAACTAAAGACATGCAGCTTTTCTTGGCTTAGTGAAGATACTGAGTGACTCACAGACATGTGGGTTTGCTAGTGCAATAAGCCATTAGAGTCTGTGTGTTACCATGGATTTGCTATAGCAATATAGCATCCCTGTAACATGGCCTTGAGTGACTAACTGCTTTTATTAAAGGGCAAAAGGTTGATGAATATACATTAATATAAGATAACTGATGCACACTGATGCACAGGATAGCTGCAGGCACACTGTTACAAAGGAAGGTTGATTTAACTAAAGTATAAAGCAACTGATTACACAGGTTCCCTATATTACCTACAGTTCATCCATCACAAGCTGACCAGTAATACTACAGTGTAATTATAATATCAGATGTTCAGGACGAACACTTACGGCATACTTGTGAATTTGGTATGAAAGTAATGTGCAGTTTCACCAGATGTATACGAATTTGATGTACAAGAATGTGAAATGTCATTCATTAACACTGTTTCAATCATGGATGCTTTTATGAATGGTAATGGATCAATAGTGCATTAAATATGAATATCCTTTGAATGTCTTGGGCTCAGAAATCAGTTTGATTCTTCAAAAAAAGAATATATACAGTATTTTACTGTGCTTGTCACCAGGATGTGTTCACTAAACTTCACTGAGCACGTTTTAAATTCCCCCACTTTATTTCAGTGGATGTTCTTAAATGAAGGTTATTATGTGAATGTAATGCAGTGCTACTGTACTGTTTATGAATGTGCTCAAATGTTTGTACATGTTTTGTTTATGTATGTGTCCATACTTAAACCACATCATAGTTTTTTGTTTTTTTGAAGTGGACAATATTAAAATGCACACATTGCCAGAATGGTTAGCCTAGGTAGCTCTAGAGGACACTGTTGGGCTAGTTAACCTAAAGGGTGGTACATGTTTGTTCAACAACTAAGTTTATCTTTGTCATCCAAGGACCTACAAGACTCAAGCGCAGATTTGTTAGATGAAACTCAATGTCAAAAACAAGACAGGTCAAGTCGAGGTGATCCTTCCGAAATATTAAAGTTACAAAGACACAGTCCAAAGCTCAGAAACCACGGTCCACACCTCAGAAACCACGGTCCACACCTCAGAAACCACAGTCCAAGCCTCAGAAACCACAGTCCAAGCCTCAGAAACCATAGTCCAAACCTCAGAAACCACAGTCCAAGCCTCAGAAACCATAGTCCAAACCTCAGAAACCACAGTCCAAGCCTCAGAAACCATAGTCCAAACCTCAGAAACCACAGTCCAAACCTCAGAAACCATAGTCCAAACCTCAGAAACCACAGTCCAAGCCTCAGAAACCATAGTCCAAACCTCAGAAACCACAGTCCAAACCTCAGAAACCACAGTCCAAGCCTCAGAAACCACAGTCCAAGCCTCAGAAACCATGATCCACACCTCAGAAACCACAGTCCAAACCCCAGAAACCACAGTCCAAAACCCAGAAACCACATCCAAACACCAGAAACCACAGTCCAAAGCTCAGAAACCACATCCAAACCTCAGAAACCACATCCAAACCTCATAAACCACATCCAAACCTCAGAAACCACAGTCCAAACCTCAGAAACCACATCCAAACCTCAGAAACCACAGTCCAAAGCTCAGAAAGCACATCCAAACCTCAGAAACCACAGTCCAAACCTCAGAAACCACAGTCCAAACCTCAGAAACCACAGTCCAAAGCTCAGAAACCACATCCAAACCTCAGAAACCACGGTCCGCACCTCAGAAACCACAGTCCAAACCTCAGAAACCACAGTCCAAACCTCAGAAACCACATCCAAACCTCAGAAACCACAGTCCAAACCTCAGAAACCACATCCAAACCTCAGAAACCACAGTCCAAACCTCAGAAACCACAGTCCAAACCTCAGAAACCACATCCAAACCTCAGAAACCACAGTCCAAAGCTCAGAAACCACATCCAAACCTCAGAAACCACGGTCCGCACCTCAGAAACCACAGTCCAAACCTCAGAAACCACAGTCCAAACCTCAGAAACTACATCCAAACCTCAGAAACTACATCCAAACCTCAGAAACCACAGTCCAAACACCAGAAACCACATCCAAACACCAGAAACCACAGTCCAAAGCTCAGAAACCACATCCAAACCTCAGAAACCACAGTCCAAACCTCAGAAACTACATCCAAACCACAGAAACCACAGTCCAAACCTCAGAAACCACAGTTCAAACCACAGTCCAAACCTCAGAAACCTGTGTCAGAATCCACCATGGATTGCTATCAGCAATATTCAGCCAGATCCCTGTAACATGGCCTTGAGTGACTAACTGCTTTATTAAAGGGCAAACCAGGTTGATGGAATATACAATTAGAACCACAGTACAAGAACCCAGATGCCAAACCTCAAAACCACAAGTATGCACAAGATAGCTGCAGGCACACTGTTAAAAAGGTCCAAACCTCAGAAACCACAGTCCAAACCTCAGAAACCACAGTCCAAACCTCAGAAACCACAGTCCAAACCTCAGAAACCACAGTCCAAACCTCAGAAACCACAGTCCAAACCACAGAAACCACAGTCCAAACCTCAGAAACCACAGTTCAAACCACAGTCCAAACCTCAGAAACCACAGTTCAAACCTCAGAAACCACAGTCCAAACTTCAGAACCCAGATCCAAACCTCAGAAACCACAGTCCAAACCTCAGAAACCACAGTCCAAACTTCAGAAACCAGATCCAAACCTCAGAAACCACAGTCCAAACCTCGAAAACCACAGTCCAAACCTCAGAAACCACAGTCCAAACCTCAGAAACCACAGTCCAAACCACAGTCCAAACCTCGGAAACCACAGTCCAAACCTCAGAAACCACAGTCCAAACCACAGTCCAAACCTCGGAAACCACAGTCCAAGCCTCAGAAACCAGATCCAAACCTCAGAAACCACAGTCCAAACCACAGTCCAAACCTCGGAAACCACAGTGCAAACATCAGAAACCAGATCCAAACATCAGAAACCAGATCCAAACATCAGAAACCACAGTCCAAAAGTATAAAAGTGTAAAAGTACACAAAATAGCTGCTGATTGAAAACAGGTGTGAACGCAAGGCCTGGAATTCAGGTGAGGGTGACCTCTGTGGGTGTGGAGGGAAAACAGCTGCAGTAGATGTGACACTCTTCCTCATCTATACTTCTGGGTCACAGGGGGTGCTGGGCCTATCCAGGCCCACTTCTAGCATTAGTTCTGTGCATTAATGTAAAGGAGTAACCTGAAGTAGCAGCATTCTGTAAACCGGCACACTGAGACAGAAAGTCAGTAATAGTGATTGACAAAAAGGGATTCTGTGGGCAGAAACAAGTCCAGGCTGACATAACAGCCTTCATAACCGCCGGAACAGAACTGCCAACAGTGACATGTGGACTTAATTCCCCTTGTAATGATAGCTATCTCATGGTAGCAGTAATCAGTAGACCTTTCTGCTTGTTACTGTGTTATATGCAGGTGCTGCTTTACTTCCCTAAACTGAAGCACTGCAGAGTCAATGATTTCCTGCCCCAACACACCTGAAGCAGCTCATAAACAGTTTGTTAGTCTGTTGAGCCTCATTCCTGCTAGAATATCTTTGCTCTGAAAACGTTCTGAGTAGACGATTACATCATTGGAACATTTATGGTCCAAAGTTAAGTTATCCAAAGTTGTGGGAATATTCCCTGTTGTTTTAGAGGGGAGCTATTATGCTTATTTAGATTTTTATTGCATATATATTTTTTATTCACGTTTATTTTAATTTGGGGTTTACTACGATGTTTTTTTTGGAATATTCCCAAAAAACGATTTTCCTCATAATTGAAATTTGTGTTCACCCTCTGTCTGCAACACTTTGTTAGAGCTGCTCTGATTGGTCAGCTGCCAGAACGGCGTCATGCTGCAACTTGCCACATTGCTCTAGCTATTCCTACAATGGTGTCAGTCCTGCCATATCAATTTGAGCCAGATCCCGACCCTGAAATCTGGTGGAATAATTTGGCAGTTCAGTGAACAGTACCTCAAACAGGTAGAGTAAAGTAAACGAGACCAAATATTTGCTGCCCATGGTTGGGTTTATGTATAAGGTGTACATCCCAAGTGGACAGAAAAACAAACCATGGTTGTGTTTGTGGGTGTGCATGCGCGTACGCATGAGTCTGTGTTTACGAATGTTTGCCAGATGGACATACTGCCCACAGCAAACTACCACTGATATGGACATTCACAATCGGTAAACAAGCCGGACAAGCATATGGCCTCCCGTCAAATGCAGGTACACTGAAGTAATTAAATCAATAAGTGCCACAGGGGGCACTGTAATGGGAGCTTTAATAGACACCATGCAGATGAAGCTGTCAAGACCCGCACTATAAAATCACATTGCATATATTCCCCCTTTGGCCTGACTGCTATGGCTTTCAGAGCTTTAGATCCAACTCAGGACCACTTCATTCACACTCTGGCTAGCATTTATTGGGAAGATGTGTTGTAATTACTGGTAGCTGAAGTTACAATTAAACATGTATATGAGTTTAATGTGCAGATTTTCATATTTAATTAGTATTGAACGCTATTAGGGATGAAACCGTGTTTCATGTTTACAGCTACAGTTGGTAAGGAGAAGTCACACTGGGTAAGAGATAGAAGGCTTTATGAAAAACATCATTACATACAATATTCTTAAAAGCTATTAAAAAAATATAACTACTTTGGGACTACAACTCCGCAAACTCCAATTGCACCTCAACCTGCATGTGTTTGAGTAACGTAACCCCAAAGTGGGCAACAGTTGAGGGAACAGGTGAGTTGAGGGAAGTGACTGATGACAATACAACTTTAACAGTGCAGCTACTGCAGATATTAATACCATATAATGAATAAAAAATGCAACACTGTGTCCAAATAATTAAAAGACAAAGGTTTCAATTTTATTTTTATAATGCAATTTCAATTCTGAAATCAGAGGAGCTGCCGCCCCCTCAACACCCCCACATCCCTGTTTGTATACAACCTAAAACTATCCTTTCATGCATTGTAAAAATAAATTGCGGCTCCCAAAACAGAAATAAGGTCTGTTTGTCCGACTTCTCAGGTGCCACATGTGTGTCCGAAAATGTGACTAATTACCACATTCTTCGCGGTGACACCACATACGAGCTGAGGTCTGAGCCACTCCAGTCCGGCTTCGTTTAAACCTCTTCCTAAAGCAAACGGCAGCTGAGGTTAATTAGCTTTCTCGGCCTTCCCAGGGACTGATCGACATGCGCATAATTGTTTTGTTTTCCGTTAAGTGAAGAGCGCAATGGATTTAATCAAGGCATTAAAGAGGTTGCTGTGGTAGAAGGGACTTTGTCACCGCTGTTGATTTATTGTCCCTTCTAGGGGGTCAACCGTCCACGGTACGACCTATCAAAGTAGAGCATAACTGTTTTTTGCAGTAATTGGTTTTGTTCACTAATAATCTATTAGCGTTCCGTGATGTGGGCTGAAATTGGCTTGTACTGCCGTAGGGGTGCTCAGGGAACGGAAACATCATCAGACCTGTGGAGCTGTAAAGGTGCCAGCTGGCTTTGTAAGGCCGTGAATCACTCAGTACTGTCTATTCTGGAGGCACTAAAATGCCAGGAGTTCCACTGAAAGGGATTAAACACTTATGGAGAGGGATGGACTGTATTTCCGGTTTACAGTGAATAATAATGTGAAAAACCTGACCATAAACTTCAGGCTCCTGCAGATGGCGCTGCATGAAGATGATGGGGCTATAAATACCTGTGGGGTGTGAGTGACAGGATTCATAGATGGAGAAGAGGTGCTACAGTGCAGGAAATGGCTTCAAAGCAGATGGTTATGATTGGCTAAAAGGAGTGACTGCATTTGGGCGTGGCCAAAGACCATAGTGTGAAGGAAGTAGCTGAATCTGCAGGTGTATGGAAGCGTACGATCATATGGGTCTACAAGCAGTGGCTAAAATCCCAGTCTACAGGAAACTCTCCTCAGAATTCTTCCAGGGAAGGCATCCGCCAAATCTGACCCAACTGCACAATTACAGTAGTGTGAAAAAGTGTTTGCCCCCTTCATGATTTCTTATTATTTTGTGTCACTCTTAAATGTTTCGGATCATCAAACAAATTTACATTTTAGTCAAAGACAACACAAGTAAACATAAAATGCAGTTTTTGAATAAAGTTTTTTATTATTAAGGGACAAAAAGTTCAAACCTACGTGACCCTGTGTGAAAAAGTGTTTGCCCTCCAATTAAAACTTAACAGTGGTTTATCACACCTGAGTTTTATTTCTCTAGACACACCCAGGCCTGATTACTGCCACACATGTTCTCAATCAAGAAATCACTGAAACAGGACGTGCCTGACAAAAGAAGTAGACCAAAAGATACTCAAAAGCTAGACATCATGCCAAGAGCAAGGACATTCTGGAACAAATGAGAAAGAAAGTCATTGAGATCTATCAGTCTGGGAAAGGTTATATAGCCATTTCCAAAGTTTTGGGACTCCATCGAACCAGAGTGAGAGCCATTATCCACAAGCGGCTTAAACGTGGAACAGTGGTGAACCTTCCTAGGAGTGGCCAGTACCCCAAGAACGCATTGACGACTCATCCAGGAGTTTATAAAAGACCCCACAACAACATCCAAAGAACTGCAGGCCTCACCTGCTTCAGTTAAGGTCAGCGTTCATGACTCCACCATAAGAAAGGGCAAAAATGGCCAACATGGCAGAGTGCCAAAACCTCTGCTGAGCAAAAAAAACATTAAGGCTCGTCTCAATTTTGCCAGAAAACTTATTGGTCTTATTGATCCCCAAGACTTTTGGGGAAATACTTGGGGGAAAAGTTGAACTTTTCGGAAGGTGTGTGTCCCATTACATTTGGCATAAACGTAACACTGCATTTCAGAAAAAGAACATCATAAGTACAGTAAAGTATGGTGGTGGTAGTGTGATGGTCTGGGAGTGTTGTGCTGTTTCAGGACATGGAAGACTTGCTGTGATAAATGGAACCATGAAGAGAAAACAACTCGCTTTTTCTAGGACCAAATCTAAGGGTTGTTAAAGGAGCAAAGACACACACCTTCTATGTCCAACGAGAGAGAACAGAAATGTTGAATTAACAGGTTCTATATCACCTTTAAAGTGAAGCTGAAGGATAAATAGTCATTATGAGTTTAACACTTACATAAAAATGCCTCATTAAAATAAGGATGCCCCACTTTTTCAGGTCTCTACCTAAACAATTTTAGGCCATAGGCAGAGCCTTATTTTAGCCACACCCCTGCCTTTTGGTGCAGGAAGTGAGACTGCATCCCTGCTCCTATTTGTACAACATACCCAATCCATCACTGTCATAATGGTTTCAGTTTATATGGGATAATTACATTATTCCAAGGAATTCTGAAGGGGCAGCTGGCATGCTCATATGAATGCAGGAAAATATCTTTATTTTTGAATGCATTTTTTTTACAGTGATGATATGTTAAACATGTTCAGTAAGAACTGATGATTCCAAAATCATGTGTTCATCCTCAGCCTGTCTTTTTCAGCTCTTATGTGTGGGAAAAAGTGACAACGATTATTTCACCATTAATTAAAGTTTCTAATTTGGAGTACTTTGGATCCAAATGCTATTGGCAGCATGAACTGAACTGAGATTTCCACCATCAGCCACAGAAACTGAACAGCCTATGTTTTATAATTGGAGCTGTAATTACTAGAATAAAGATTTTGTTGATTTTGTTTTTTAACTAGGCTCTCATACTTTGTACTGTACACAGAACCAGATGCCGTATGTTAAACTGCATGGTGGTATATGGTGTAGTAGCTGTGTGCGGTACATGGGGAAACAGGCACGACTAGACTATCAACATCAGGGACAGAGACAATCAGACCCATCTCAAGACCTGCTCCATTTTCCTTCGCCCTCCAAACACTGCTTAGCAACTGTTGCTGGCCACTTTTTCAGCTCTTTAGCAGCATGTGTGGATGTACTTTGGTCTGGGGATGTGCCTGCTCCATTTTGAAAGATACCAGAGTGTTGTTTTCGAACCATCTCCAGTCATGGGTAAACACGTCTGTGTTGTATCCTGTGTTCTCAGAGACACCTGTGTTTACTACGCTTGCTAAATTTATTTGTAGTTGGTAATAGGAGCTAATTTAATATAAGATATTTACAAGATCATTTGCATCGCTACAGCGGAATACCCAGTAAACAGACACAGAGCAAGAGGAAAAGATATTCAAAATACAAAATATAAGAAATTAAACTTAAAAAAAGTTAAAAAATTCAATCCAAATTTACATGTGTTATTGCATACACACACAGATGGATGGATGGATGGATGGATGTGGTTGGTGTAGCTCAGTGAGTAACACCACTACTCAGGGTGCCACCTCTATGTGTGGGAGACTGGGGTTTGAATCCCGGGCTGGGTGACTATGCTGAGCTACATCAATAAGAGTCCTTGGGCAAGACTCCTAACACTACATTGGCCCACCTGTAATCATTAACCTTGTAAGTCGCTCTGGATAAGAGCGTCAGGTAAGTGTAGATTGATAGATAAATACACAGTTAAATACTGATGGCAAAGGCAGTCAGAGTGCACAAATTATATTGTTGTTGGCAGTCAGTGCAAGACTCAATACCTCACAACCAGCAGGGAAAATGATTGGATACCCAGGGGATTCCCAAAAGTCCAGGGCCATTAAACTGTTAACCAGAGCAGTGACATGAGTGGTACTGAAATAGCTGCGCTCCATTTTGCCGGCATCCTGAAATATTTAGCCTTACCAGTGCATCATCTGGGTATCTTTGGTGCACTACAGGTATTCATGTTGGTCACTTATCGCATACTACGTTTGGATGCAAACAAAATTTGAGCAGCATGTAGTAGTTTTGAACATGGCCCCACTTTCTCACAGAGTTTAGTTCTGACTGTGTTCAGACTGCAAGCTAATCGGAATGGTTTCTAAAATCTGATCTTTGGAAACGACTGTTAGCACTGTTATTTGCAAGTGGTCAGATCGGATTTGTGTGTCCAAACATTTCCAAACTATCTGCATATGTTACTGTGGTATTGACGTATGCATCAGCAACTACATGCTGACCCCAGTGCGGTAGCTTTTCATGATGCAAGGAAGACTGATGTGCATGCTCTCGCCCTCTAATCTCTTAAATTCTGCCCTCTTCCTCTGTCAAGTCACAGTACACAAATAGTTTGGAGCTCTTTTTGAATCCCACCACTTCTGTCACTCTTTGATTAGACAATGCCATTGTCTGGTAAGTCGTGAGTGACAGAAAGGCACACTAAAAACTGAATTCAGTGGCCGGAGTCCTGACTGAGACTCCAAGTCCAAATGAAATCACATTTCAAACCTCCTTCAAATGTAAATTTTGCAAATCGGATTTCATGTGTTTTTATTTTCGCTGTCCAGACTATCAAAAATCAATCTGGATACATTCCGAATATAACAAAAATCTGATTTGTGCTGGTAGTCTGATATAGCATTAGACACTGATTGGCTGGTTTAGGTACAGTAGTGTGAGATAAGTTGGGGCAGTTAGGCTGTGTTCAGACCCAGGCTATGTTGTTTCTTAAATCAGATCCTTTGTGACGACAGTTCATATTGTTGAACAGAACAGATTTGTGTGCTATTTCCAACCGATCTGTGTGGGTTGCTGTGGTAATGATGGAAGCATATGTACCAAATCTGATTTTTTCACATTGCAAAATCCGATTTGAGCAGCCAGATCATCCAGGCTGCGACACATTTCTAAAAATCAGATTGGAACCACATTGTATATGTTTTTTCTACCGTCTAGATAATCAAAAATCCAGTATACCAACCTGGCTATGCCAAATATACCAATCTGGATATGCTGGAAATCAGATTTGGGTTAGCACAAGGCCTTAGATGCAGGTTGGAAGTCAACTGTGCAGTGATGTACTGTACTACCGAAGTGCATGAGCATGCTAGAAGACTGTCAACTCCAGTACAGTAAGTGTTAGGTTTGAGTTGATATTTGCATAACCGAACTCTGATGACTCTTCGCTCTCGGATCTCAGTAAAAGCATTTGGTGTAGGATAAAATACAATAGCCCAAAACCTGTTTTCCATCTCTCCCCGACCCCCCACGTTCCAGCTTGCTCTCGCCTTTGTTTATGTAGAAAGTGTGGAAGAGGTGAGTAAAGGTATGTATTTGTATAGCAGCCGCTGCACTTCAGTCTTGTTTGGTTCCTGCGTTCTCTCAAGGCCGGCTGACAGCGAGGAGATGATAAATCACTGGCTTTTTTCTTCCATCCTTTCTTCTCGTCTTCTCCCTCTCCGTTTGCAACCGGGGCTCAAAAGTGGATTTATATCACGTCTCAGACTAAAACCCCACCCACAAACCCGCTTCCATGTGTCTGCACAGATATTTCATATGCAGGATTTGGAGTACAGACCGTTTTCCAGAGCGGGCCGGCTATTTGGACTTAATTGAATTTCGGACCAGTCAATAATTCAATCTTCAGACTCCATTTTCTCTCGCCGTTTGCTTTTATCTGAGCTTAGAGGGAATTCAAGAGTAAGCTTTCGCCCGCTGCTTATTCTGTGAAACACAGCTTGCGCCCTTTCAGACTCTGGATGCATATTCGGCTTAGATTTATTCCCCGCGCCCACTCCTTTCTGGGCTTAGTCTTCCAAATATTCACTCGGGGGAAGAAATGGCTTCATGTAGGGGCTGGTAAGAGTCTGTAATGGTAGTTGGATTGTGAGAGGTTTTAAGAACCAGGGTAGCTTTAATAACGAGCTTTAGATGGTCCAGGTTGTTGAGTACGTTCAGTTTAACGGCGAAGTCTCCAATGTAACAAGAACTTTGCCTTGTTTAACAGACGGCATGGTTTTTAAAGCACACCCGAATGTCATGACAGTTTCCAACAGTAGCTCTGAGATGCAGCTCCCCAGTAATTTGGCATTGTCTTCAGCCTGTCTGTTTCAGCAGATGGCCAAACAGAGGCTGTTTCATTACCACCACATCCTCAGGGCTCTCAATCAACACTCCCTCTCTCTCTCTGTTTCTCTGTCACTCCTTCTCTCTTTCATCACCAGGAGAGTGTAATTGCAGTCGGCTCGCTTCGGTTTTCTCTCTGCGATTGCCTCCTGTGGGCCAAGGATGATGACATCACGCTATCTTGGTGTTACAGCGAATGGGACGCTTTTACCTGAGGCTTCTATTAATTAAGCGTCACCGACCGGAACCAGCATGACAAAATTTCGCCCGTATTGCGTTTGGTTTGTTTCCACGTGCAGCCACACATGACTTTTTATAGGGAGACTTCAGAGGCACACCCTTACTGGTCATGCTGTGCCTTCTCTCACAGTCTAAGATTATGGATGCCATATTGCAGCCAGGCGCAATAAGCTCTCCACCAGCATATATCATCGCTACGACATACATTACTGTGCAAAAGTCAGAGACCATCCGTCATTTTTTACATTTCCAGTTATTGCAGTCACCTTATTCATTTGTCAGAAAAGCATAAATTATTCAGCCGTTTATATAGAGGCCACCACATCTAAATATAATATTGATTTCCTCAGTATTATACCATCCCGCAGCTGGTCTCGCTGCATCTGAGAAGCTCAGGAAGCATGGTGCAGAGGCTCAAAGGAGACATGTGCCCTCCGAAACTGGGGCTAATTTTTGTTGTTGAGGTACAGCAATGTGTTTGTGTTAACTGTGATTTCCTGTGTCTAAGGGCGTGTCTGTGGCTGATGATTTGCTGGGTGTTCCATACAGAGGTTCCTTATGCCTCTTCCTCGGCCCAACACTAGTGTATTTACTGTGTTTCCCCTTTATTTGCCTTCAGCTTTTCAGAGAAATCTGTATGGATCCTATCTTTCACACCTCCAAAGTTTAGTCTTAACCTACATGCACACTAGCAGGCGGAACTTTGCCTACGTTGTTCCAGGTTTGTATCTTATGGGTGTGTTCAAGATTGTTGCATGTGGGCATGTGGAAGGTCCAGAAAAGCTAGCCATTTTTTAAAACATGTACCTAATTGCTTGCATCCGTGGCTAGCTTCATTGATAAGGTGGCCACACATCTGGTGTTAGGTTGGACAGTCCAGTTTTTCAACTCCCAGTCCTCTGCCCGGCGCAATACCTGTGCATACATACATTTGTGTGCTGTTCGTGTCAAACGATATGCCTTGTATTTCTTTGGTTTGCCAAGGTCATGTCACATCGTGACTCGCCTACCGACTAACCTGTTAGTCAATTAGTAAACTACCGTCTGACTCACAAATGTCAGCCATTCCACCCAATTAGGTGATTAAAGCAATCAATCTCTTCTAGTATCCTGCCCCAGCCACCCCCCCACATTTACAATGTCAAGCTTTAGGCGGTAGGATATCCTGCTTTTGGGGGTTATGAAAGTGGCCACCTTATTTATTGTCTGGTTAGCATGCTTGCTAACCTAGCTAGCTATCGCCTGACATAACTCCCCAGAGACAGCAACGCTATCTACTACTTTTGACCATGCTACTTTCTTTCATGCCTCCATTTTCCCTAAGTGTATAGTTGCAGTGAGACATCATATGAACTGGGAAAAGTAGAAACAGCAGTTGTGAGCTTGTCCTCCATGTTTACCATCACACTGGTGAACATAGGAATGAAATGCCGGTAGGAACAAAAATTTCAGGGAGCAAAAGCTGGGGACGTCAGATTGCCGTGTCTACGATTGGTCCAAAGACTTAGCAGTGAGTTTACAATGTCGTTTCACCACACCATAATTAATCTGCATCAAGTTAAGAAAATCTTAACTTGATTTGATGATTGTTGCTCTGTCAGTGTGTCGCCGGCTACTTGTCACTAAACTGAAGCTACATAATCCGTAATAACTACTCAGTGACTAGTTGCTTGAGGCTCTCTCACCTACTAGTGTGAACATAGGGTTACAAGTTGGTTAAGCATTTCTGCTTCATATGATCCACACAATCCCAAAGACATTCAGTGTTTCAGAGGTCTAGACTCTAAGGTGGTCAACTCATTGTTCTGAGAACACCAGTGGTTTCTTCATTGGATTTGCACATTTTCAGATGCACGTCCTTTCAAACCCATGGTGCTATGTTGTTTACTGACAGGTGAAGGATAGATAGAAATATCTCTGGATGTTTTCAGATGTGTTGCCGGAGTGAAGCTTGATGTTCTTTCTCTTTTGATGATGAGATTTCGGGGCTGTTTGTCGGATGGGTACAGCTTTGATGGTCTAGCAGGTCTTGCTCAGGTGTGAAGAGCCTCATTTAATAACACAACTTTGAATCATTTTTCAAACACCAGTTTTGGAAGTTCTTTGGTTTACCAAGGTCATGTCACATCGTGACTCGCCTACCGACTAACCTGTTAGTCAATTAGTAAACTCCCGTCTGACTCACAAATGTCAGCCATTCCACCCAATTAGGTGATTAAAGCGATCAATCTCTTCTAGTATCGTAATAAAACTGTAATAACTTTATAATTATAAAGTTGTAATATAAATATAAATAATAAAAAATCAATATTGTAATTAGTAAGAGCAAGATATCCCCTTTAAATTACGAGATAATGTTACTTGCTATAAGCATCTCGTACAAAACCGATGTTCTGGTGAATAATTGTTTGGTATCTCATATTAACAAAATCATATCTTGCATTTTTCTTACAAGATATTGGGTCAGATTTATTAATGTAACCTTATAGTAATTAAATATGATAAAAGATTTTTAAATTCTTGCTTGGCAGCCATACGCCACCATATAAGACACAAGCAGCACATGTTATATCACCAGAACAATGCACACAGCAGTGCGAGTTTCCAGGAGAGACCTCAAAAAATCCACTTACCACTTAATCAACTCCAAAATCAATACCCAGAGAAAAGGCTCTCTGCATGCTCCGAGGCTGTAAAAAAAGCTCGTTTTATTAAATATATTTATGAAATCGATATACAACAGTCATTTACAACAATAGCCATATAGAAAAACGAACCCCCCGACCAAAAGAAATCGTTCTCAATAAGAAAAGCGTGGTATTTTCTTGGAGGGCATGACAGGGTTGCTTTTACCGTCAGGGGACATAATGCACTTCAGTAAGGAACATCTTACCACGGTCGCCTTGGGCACATTCACTCATGGATTTGGCTGGATTAAGGCAGAAGAGTGTATGAAGCTCACACTGCCTGACCTGCTGGAGGTCCTGGACGGGCTGGAGGGTAGGACAGACACAGAGCGTTCATATTACACCCCTCAGCTAGTGGTGATGTACGCTGACAGTTTGCTCAGTGCTAATCCGTCTCTGCGCTGAGCCTACTGTTTGGATTGATTATTTCGTTTGACCAAGCCCTTGCTGTCAGCTCTGGACACTTTTTTTTGACAAGACAAGACACAATCGATCCTCTAACACAGTGGTCAACAACCCTTCTCCTGGACATCTACTGCCCTGCAGAGTTTAGCTCTAACCTCTACCTACCACCTCTGATCCATCTTATCTTGTGTGTAAAGTGTGTAGATCATGTAGAGCAGGCGAGCCGAGCCCGGTTCACACTGAACATATTACAAAGCAGTTCGATTGGTCTAGAGCATTGGGATATACAGGGGTTGGACAATGAAACTGAAACACCTGTCATTTTGGTGTGGGAGGTCTCATGGCTAAATTGGACCAGCCTGGTGGCCAATCTTCATTAATTGCACATTGCACCAGTAAGAGCAGAGTGTGAAGGTTCAGTTAGCAGGTAAGAGCACAGTTCTGCTCAAAATACTGCAATGCACACAACATTATGGGTGACATACCAGAGTTCAAAAGAGGACAGATTGTTGGTGCACGTCTTGCTGGCGCATCTGTGACCAAGACAGCAAGTCTTTGTGATGTATCAAGAGCCACGGTATCCAGGGTAATGTCAGACCAAGAAGGACGAACCTCCACCAGCATCATGTAGTGACCTGGCCACTATCCTGCAAGAAGAATGGCTTAAAATCCCTCTGACCACTGTGCAGGACGCAGTATATGTCATTCCCAAGACGAACTGACGCTGTATTGGCCGCAAAAGGAGGCCCTACACCATACTAATAAATGACAGTGGTCTAAAACCAGGTGTTTCAGTTTCATTGTCCAACCCCTGTAGAACGTCTAGTGGTTGGGGATTTAAGGCTAAGGTTCAGTTTTAAAATCCAACTCACTTAAATGCCTTGTTTGGGCGATCAATGTCTGCAGTGGACCAAGCATTGGGCACTATATAGCACTATAATCAGAAGGTTTTTAAAGGCAGTCTTGACCAAAACAAACATGTGAGACCAAAAAAAACATAAGTATATATGTGTGTGTATATATACAACTCTGGAAAAATTGAAGAGACCACCTCAAGCTGATCAGTTTCTCTAGTTGTACAGTTTCTGGATTTGTAATTGCGTTTATTCTCTACACTACTGGAAACAAGTCTCCCAAACTCCAGATCAGATATTGTATTAGATCTGTTTATTTAGAAAATCACTAATGACCGCCAGAAGCCTGTTTTTAGAACCATGCTCACTGTGCATTTCACCCCAGCCACCGCTCGCCAGTCTCTCTGTAGGTCACTTGAGGTCACCTTACGGTGGTTAAGGGACATTGGAATGAGGTGGCGCTCATCACGGAGAGTGATTTTGGCCCTCTGCCAGTCTGTAGCTGTGTTGTCCTGTGTGTTTGCTGCTTGACCTGGTTCTTATGAACCAGACGCTCACTGTATCTGTCAGTAAAGCTAGAACCCAACCTTCTGTTCCACACTAAGAACCTGCTGTACATGTGGAGGTGCTGATTCAAGAAGAAACTGGAGTCTCTTATTTACTTCCAGAGCTGTATATGTATGTGTATATGTACAAGCATGGTTTTCCATCATATAGGTCTATGAGTATTTGAGTATGTAAAGCACTGGTAGGTTATTGTGCTGGGTAAGTGGCTGCCTCTTCACATATGCTAATGAGCTAACAGAGCTGAAGGGTGAGTGTGAGTGTGTTTACATGCACTTATAAATCCAATCATGATCTGATTTCTGCAGTCATTTTGATTCGAGAAGACTTGTAAACAGCATATTTCAATTTCCTAGATAGGATTAAGGTCTAGAAAGCCCATTATAAGATCCAACAAATAGTCAAATTAGCCATGTGCACTTACTCTGATTTCTTTCATTTTACTAATAATACTCTGACAATGTATGAAAGCCGACTGGGATATAACAAAGGAGCTTTTTACATCAGCAACAAAACATGTCTGGAGTAACTACAAAAGAAAACATATCCTTCGATATCGATATCCTTCACCTTCTAGACCAGGGCTGCCCAAACCTGTTCCTGGAGAAGTACCACCCTGGAGTGCTCAGACTCAGCACACCTACCTCTAAAAGGAAGATGTCCCTGCAAGACATTACCTAAATCAGGTGTGCTAGATTTGGGGTGGAGCTAAAATCTGCAGGGTGGCAGATGTCCAGGATAAGGATTAAGCACCAGCGTTCTAGATAATGTTTGCACGTGTTTTGGCCGCAGCATGAAGTTTTAGGTTACGTTTATGTCACGTCTCATTCTGTGAGTTTACTGACTGGTTGCAATGCAGAAGTTTGATTACCGCCTGACTCATGTAAACCTGGAGTTTCCTCATTATCCGATGACCCAAGTGCATGTAACACACAGTGAACAGATGACTGATGAGCTCTGATTTTCTGTGGATTATTAAGTCCATCTAAACACACTCAGTATGTCTCAAAGGATGCAGATGAGGACGGTTATCATTACTCAAGGTCTTTTCTCCTCGGTGGACGATGTGCTCCCCATAGTATTTATCAGAGAAACACATTTTAATTGCTAACTAACATCAGCAAGTGTAGATAGCCTAGTTCTGTGGTGTAGCCATGCTACATCTACTCTCTTAGACATGTCCTTAGCAACATGGTCTTGGCAATGTGCTAATGTTGAGCCACATGCTAACAACAAGCAAGAATATAAAATACTTAGGAATATGAGCAAACCTGTTGTGACTCGCTGAATTGTTAGCCTGCGTATGTTCACATAATGAAATGAATAGCGAATGATTCCAGTATACTGGTATCTCAAATTATCTCGAGGACCTGTGCACATCCCTAATTTGCCTCTCTCCACTTCATAAACTGATCTACTGTTAGCTAGTAAGTGCAGTGCTGCTGATAAAGCAGGCAAAACTGAAATGCCTGCTTTCTGTTGTGTTAATTTTGATTACAGTTAAGGATACTCAACGACTGCAACCACCACAGAAAGTCCGCTTTCATTTTCATCTGATTGGACAGCACACAACAACAACAACAATAACAACAACAAGAGTACTCAGAGTGCCCAAAACAACACTCAGAGGTCCCAGAGAGCTCTTACCAACAGACAACCATGTAAAACGCACCTCTCTGATTAAAAACAACAGGTGTCTTGTCCTGCAAAAAACATGTCCAGTGTAAACCTCCCAGTTTGGGCATCTCCAGGAAGGATTGGTGACCACTGCCCTAATACAATTTGACAAAATGCATCTCTTTCAGAGCCCACCTTCAATGGTTTGAGTCCATTAGCTATAGAGCCCACTCTCTTTGTGTAAGCTAGAAGCCACAACTTACTTGTGCTTAGCATAGAAGGTAAAGTTTGCCTCTTGGACAAAACTGTCTTGGGCTTCTGCTTGAGATGTGCGTGGGCTGGGCATGACTTGCTGCATCTTAATGCATTTTCAGTAATATCATACAGCGCATAGAAAAATCCATTTCTCCTTATATAAATGATGCCACACTGTTCTCTGAAAACCATTAATCTTCTTCCCGGCACCTGTCAGAATAGTTTCTTTTTCAACATTACTCTTACATTAGCCAGATTTCTGTAAAGCATAACCAGCGATGGAGGGGGGTGGGGGTGGGGGGGTCTTTCAATCCCAGCTGTACAAAACCCATGATCCCATCCAGCCTGGATCGAGACTCAGGGGCCGTGTTTTGACGGACAGCCTGTATTAAAGATGGCGCAGAGGGGTCAGAAGGCTTGGTGTCGGTAGCACCGGCACTCATGTGGGCCTGACACAGGTGCAGGAGTAAAGTCCCGTCAGATGAAGTACTCCTTGCTGACGCGGCTTGCTTTGTGAGGGTCCAGATCTGGCCGGTACGTTGGGGGCTCCAGGCTGCGTCGCTGGCTCTTTGCTGTGATGACCTGAGGCGGTGGGGTCTGCCGGTGCCGGTATAGGAAGCGGATTATCACGGCCAGTGCGCACAGAGTAATGAACACTACAGCAGCCACGACTCCTGACAAGAGATGAGGAGACGGAAGCCAGTCATTAGTTATAATATTCTATAAGCTTCCTTTGATGTCCCACATACTGGATCATACAAGTCATATATTTAATTAAGATTTTTACACTTTTGGGAGAAAAAAGTCATCTGACTCTCGCAAAAAAATGCTAGAAGTGTGAAAAGCTGCAGTCACAGTCAAAAGTTTGGAGACACCTCATTCAAATCAATGCCAAGAGTGTACAAAGCTGTCATCAAAGCAGAAGGTGGCTACTTTGAAGACTCTACAGTATAAACATATTCTGGTTTGTTAAACACCACTACACCACTCTAATTCATAGTACTACATAATTTTTGATGCCTTTTATATTAATCTATATAATGTAGAAAATAATAGATATATCACTGAATAAGAAAGGGGTGTCCAACAGCACACAGTTGCGCACAGATGGAATCAATAAACAGGAATGAAACTTGGTGGGTAGGTTTGACATTGTGAGACATGCCAATGATTAAAATTCCACACTCGGCTGCTCATGTGACGTAAGCAAGAACGAGCCTTATTCCTGTACCTGACTGACGTAACAGCCAGGACTACTGGCATTTAGCAAGCAGTGATGCCACCATGAGTCATCCTGTTAGTGCCAGCACCATTGGCAGACGGCTGCAAAATGCAGGACTACATGCGTGAAGACCGCAACAACGTCACCATGCTATGGCGTCGTGTCAGACAGTGACATGGATCTTCTATAGGTGTGGTAGAGTAGCCGGTTTTGCATGACAAGGAGATTATTATGTAAGAATAGCCACAGGGGTCTTTGCACTTGCTCAGGAGACAAAGGTCTGTCTGCAGACCACAAAATGAACAGAAGGTGTATGGATGGAACCCCTCTGTTGGCACTGAACAGAGGGGGTGAGTTGACCAGTCAGAGCACACTGAGCTCATAAGGAGGAGTGGCTCAGGGACACAGGGCTCTAGCAGACAGGGGGTGAACACAGATGTACAGTATGAGGAAAATATTGTGTTTTGGAAAACTGAAGCATGCAAGTTCATTCTAAGCACGAGTAAATGAGTGTAATAGGCTCCCATTAATATCTCCAGCTGGTTTAAGGCAAGTATATATTGATTTAGGTATACAATATATGCAACTGATAATAGGATTTACACTTCCATTAAGCTTTTATCCAACAATATATGCTTTTCTCCCAGAATTTGGGGATATTATGGGAAATGCTAATTGAAAAAGAATTTAAAAATCTGTTTATCTGTACAAATACTACATAGTACAAAAAACACAATATTTGGTGCTTTACTTATGCTTGTAAAATTAATAATTGCTCATTTAAAACATTATGTCTGTAACATGTTCCAAAATTGCTGGGACAGGAGAATGTTTACCACTATGCTATTTCATAATTGCTTTCCAGAACTGAAGACACCATATGTTCCATTTCTGAAAGCAGTATGTAGTTACATAAGTCTTCAGCTGTGCAACCGTATAGGGTCTTCGATACTGAGAGTACAGAGTGACCACATGTGTGTTACTATCACAACGACCAGTGCTTTTCATTCTTCAGGAAAGGGCACTGATGATAGACGGATGCTTCAGCAATTACGTATCTTCAGCCATGGTAAGACTACTGAGCATAATTTGCAGAGAACACTGTACTGAGCACTGTACAAGTAGCCTCCTGAGGTTCCTCACCTCCTATTAGTGCTGAGTCATTCTGTGCTGCCTTCTTCAGCGGTGCTTTCCCTCTGTCTGACTTTGACGAGTCGCCGACTGGAAAGCAGAAGGGATTGGAAACAGGGTTGAGCTCTCCTTAAGGACGGATCTTTACCGTAGTGAGATCTAGCTAATAATATAGGCCTAATATTACAGTATGTCAGAATCAACCATTAAATAAGTGCCATGGCTGTTAAGTACCTGAGAGTGTCTGCGTGGTAGTCTGAGTATTTGTGCTTGATGTAATGCCACAGCTTGACTCCTCCAGCTGGCCGTGAATGGTGACCAATGAGCTTCCTTTGTTTTGCAGGGCTGCCTTCAAAGGGGCAGCTTCGTTAAACTTGACCGAGGTCAAACAGCCAACGAACCCTCTGGATCCTGCACGGACCACCTCTTCGTCAGCGATGTCACTTCCTGCAACCAAAGAGGATGAAAGCATATAGATACTTAGATAAAGCTGTATTTGATGAAAGCTTGTAACACTTAGTAAAAAAAAAGAAATACAGTCTAAAAGTCAATAATTGGCAAGTTTGGAAGTGTCCTTAACTCTGGGTTGGGAGAGGATCAACATGGGTGTAGCACTTCTTAACTTTTAAATGAGACTACAGAAGTATTTACTTTAGACTAATTAACATACATCAGTCATATGTATGCTAGGCGTTTAGCCTGTTGCTAACAACAGTTGGTTTCAAGGACTCCTCCAGATTTATTTCAAACTTTCCAACTTACAAACAAATGGAGGTTGAAAATAATGGACTTCTGGGCTCTGACTTTCCTTTTTGAATTGAAGGCTTCTTCTGATTTGCCATAAAAGGTATATAGTAAAAAATTGGTTTACACGAATGAACTCAAGAAAGAAAATTAAATAAAAACGTTGTTGTCCACTGATGCACACAGTGGACAACATAGACATGCTGTGAAGATGGTGGACAACAAATCGAAACCAGGGGCATCAGCAGTGTTCTGGCTCTTCATCCTAATTTAATAAAGGCTGTAATGTTTGTATGAGGTGGCATGGATGATATAGTTTGCAGTCATATCCATCACTCTAACACCACATTGGATCTCTCTACTCACCACTAGTGGACGATTTTGTGTCATTATGAAAGTAATGGAACCATATGGAACATATCTGGACCTGTTAACAATGTGATACACTGTTTGCTGTTGCACAGAACTCTACAGTGGGACTAGCCTATATTGCTCCATAGTATTCCTGGGCTGGGAGTTAGGGAACCAGTCTCAAGACCAGAGGTTTCCCTGAACCGAGCCACACCAAACTCCCAACTGCTCCCCAGGCACCATGGATAGGGCTGCCCACTAGTACACTGGAATAAGATTAATATTAATACTGTAGTTTTATCCTTATTCCAAGCCCGGTGTTGTTGACATGGTTTGAACAGGAAGGGATATTTAAATTAGAATTTAAACCCTTTTGTCAAATGTGCTTGCACACACAGAATCAAACTATTCAATCAAATACAAACACACACTTTAGTGAAACCAGATACTTCCTAACTATTCTGAGTGTAAATATTTCTTGTGAGATCATGTTTCTAACATCAGTTTGGTTTAGTTAGTCAGTTAAACTGATTTTATTTCCAGTATGATTCGAAGCCACATGAGAACTGACTTGTGCTCCCAAGCAGGCACCAGTCCTTCTGATCCTCCTAATCTCAGATGGGTTTTATCATCGCTGTAGATGAGTTCATTACTCTAATTTCGGAGAGCAGTGCCACGGCTCCAGCAGAACTGAACCAAATCAATGAGTCCATCTCTGAGAGCATTTAGTCCTGCTGTCTAGCTTGTCTCCACATTAATGACCATTAAAAGTTTTGATGTAGCTTGTAGTATTTTTTGGGAGGGGTGTTTTATTGCAGAGTCATCGGAAACTATCTCTTTTCTACCAGAACGGCAGAGGTCCCACCTCCAGCCTGCTTACTAGATACCAGATTAAATGAAGGGTCTCCTAGGCAACGTCAAGCAAACGCATTTACCCTTCACTCAACCCATCTGCTCCTGCACTGACAGCACAGATACTGCTCTCACTCTCTGCCCCACCCCAAACACACGCCTCTCTCTAACCCACCTCACGGCTCAGAGAGAGAGAGAGAGAGAGAGAGAGAGAGAGAGAGAAAACAGGGTATAGTTATAGTGAAGGAGTGAGAGAGAGAGAGAGAGAGAGAGAGAGAGAGAGAGAGAGAGAGAGAGAGAGAGAGAGAAAACAGGGTATAGTTATAGTGAAGGAGTGTGAGAGCGAGAGATGACAAGAAAAAGAGAGAGTGAGAGACAGAGAAATAGAGTATAGTCATAGCGAAAGAGAGAGAGAGAGAGAGAGAGAAAACAGGGTATAGTTATAGTGAAGGAGTGTGAGAGCGAGAGATGACAAGAAAAAGAGAGAGTGAGAGACAGAGAAATAGAGTATATTTATAACGAAAGAGAGAGAGAGAGAGGGAGGGAGAGAGAGAGAGAGAGAGAGAGAGAGAGAGAGAGAGAGAGAGATAGTGAAGTAGAGAGAGAGAGAGAGAGTATAGTTATAGTGAAGGAGTGTGAGAGCGAGAGATGACAAGAAAAAGAGAGAGTGAGAGACAGAGAAATAGAGTATAGTTATAGCGAAAGAGAGAGAGAGAGAGAGAGAGAGAGAGAGAATAAGTGATAGGGGATGAGAGACAGAGAGAAGGGGGGAAACAGAGTATAGTGAAAGTCAAAGGAGAGATAGAGAAAGACAATGAGAGAGAAAGTGGAGACAAGGAAAGACAAAAGACTGAGAAGAAAAGACACAGTAGAAACAGAGAAAGAAATGTTGAGAAACAAGAGAGTGCAAGAAGGAAAGAAAGAAAAAGAAAAAAAAGACAGGAAGACAGAAAGTGAATGGGAGATAAAGGAAGCAAGGGAGGGAACACAAACCCGAGTGAGCAAGAAAAAGAAGGCAAGAGAGAATAGTGAAAGAAAGAGAAGCGTTGGGAGAGGAGAGACAGTACGAGAAAAGGAGAGAGAGAGATAGAAATGGGAAAAGAGATAAAGAATAGAGTGGAATTAACAGAGAGAACAAGACAGAAAGAGGAAGACAGTGGGAAAGAGAAAGTAAAAAAGGAGAGACAAAGAAAGTCATGTGACAAAGAGAATGAAAGAGTGAGTATGACACAGACATGCAGAAACAGCGAAGGAGAGATGGAGGAAAAGAGAGATAGGGAAAAGAGTGAGTATGACAGACAGAAACAGTGACAGAGAGAGAGAGAGAGAGAGAGAGAGAGAGAGAGAGAGAGAGAGAGAGAGAGAGAGAGAGAGGGGGAAGACAGAATCTGACAAAGTGACAGAAAGAGAGAGAAGAAGATCAGTGTGACACAGAAACTGACTGAAAGAGAGACAGGAAAGAGTGAGCATGACAGACAGAAACAGAGCGATGGTGAGAGAGAGGGTGAGAGAGGAGGTGAGAGAAATCAGAGAAACTCATCATTAAAATTCATGGGGAATTACAGTAGCACCGACTGCGAACGCCTCAGTTTGGGTGGTGCTGAAAAGCGCTCCGCTCAGCTCAGCTCAGCTCAGCCCCGCTCAGCTCAGCTCAGCTCAGCTCAGCACTGCAGAATAAAGAATGGCAAATGGGAAACAAGCAGAGCAGAAAACATTCTTCAGCAATGTCTGGAACCCACCTCGGATCCTCCCCAGGGTTAATGTCCTCATCGGAGCGAGCACAGTGCCAGGAGACAGGCTGTACTGCTGCATCATTGTGTTATCGATCTGAAGGCACACAGAAGGATCAAGCCCAGATCATTTATAGTGCTTATTGAAAAATGAAGATTTATTAGACAAGGCCGCTGTGAAATTCTCGTAATGATGCCATCGATATAAAGAGTGTTCCAAGGCTGTATTAAGTGCGGTTAGTGACACGTTGAGGATGAGAGGCTCAGGAAGATTTACGGCAAAAATGCAAACCACTTTCGTATCAAGGCTAAACGCAGACGAGCCGCTGAACATTCCACTGCATATGTAATCAGCATCTCACTTTCATCTGCAGAGTAAACTCACTGGCTTATCTGAGGCTAGAGTGCCCATGCACTCCTGGTGAAGACGTGTAGAATGGGTTCTGTGAATTAGCTTAATACCACCCGGAAATAAGAGAACAGTCCAACTGAGGCATATACACTCATCATCAGTATGGTGTTGGGCTGCCATGTTTGCAAACACAGCATGCCAGACGTCTTGGTATGGAGCTGTAGAGGTTTCTAATGGTGTCCTGTGATAATCCATCCCATGCAGCTTGAATGTTCTAACACAGCTCCTGCAGATTTTGCTGTAGGGGTGGAGGTGGCGTGACACCAGGCCTTCTGTATGTATGACATGGGACAACAAACCAGTCATCTTGGTCCCTCCACACATGATCCGTTGGTCATCTCCACCAAGACAAAAGTGGGAACACACACAGAACCTCTCCAGATGGCCCAAAGTCTGAGGTTCTCTCTTGTGCACTCCTCTTCAGTCCAACTGAGGCATATACACTCATCATCAAAAGAATAGTTGCATAGTACAGAGGTAGTGTCTCTCAGTATGGTGTCGGGCCGCCATATTTGCAAACACAGCATGCCAGACTTCTTGGTTTGGAGTTGTAGAGGTTCCTAATGGTGTCCTGTGATAATCCATCCCATGCAGCTTGAATATTCTCACACAGCTCCTGCAGATTTTGCTGTATGGGTGGAGGTGGAGTGACACCAGGCCTTCTGTATGTATGACATGGGACAACAAACTCGTCATCATGGTCCCTTGGCAATTCCTTGGTCATCTCCACCAAGACAAAAGTGGGACCGAAGATGACCCGCTGCCATTCTGACTCACTCCAGGAGAGTCTGTCATGACACCATTGCTGCTGTTGTGTTAAGGGCTGTTGTCATAACAGTCTGTGTGCACATAGTCCCGCATCGTGCAGTCGTCTGCCAATGGTGCTGGCCCTAACAGGATGACTCATGGAGGGCATCGCTGCTCGCTGAATGCCCATGAGCAGGGAACTTGAGAGTGCAGTCCTCTTTACAGGATCTTTCCAGATGGTCCAGGATCTGAGAAATGTCTTTACTCCTCTTTACATCGCACCCAGGTTTTCTGTGGGGTTTATAGATCAGGGGACTGATGTATAAACTGATGTAGATGAACTGATGTAGATGACGATAGCAGAAGCTTGGGTTCAGTAATGCTCTTGTGACGGTCTGGACGTATGAACTTGATGTGCTTATAGGGGAAACACATGCTAGCTTTAATTGGACATCTGAACTTGCTTATTACGGCTAATTCAACAGACACCTGCGGGGTGATGAGCAGAAAGGGAGGGCCATCCTACCCACCCAGAGAGAGCAAGGCCAATTATTTGAGAGCACATTCAGAACAGAACACACACAGAACCTCTCCAGATGGCCCGGAGTCTGAGGTTCTCTCTTGTGAACTCCTCTTTAGATAACCCACAGGCTTCCTATGGGGTTTATAGACCAGGAGACTGACAGAACCATGGCAGAAGCCTGATTTTGGGTTCAGTAAACGTTGTGTTGATCTGGACATATGGTTTGGATGATTGTCCTGCTGGAAGATCTAATGGTGACCTAGTTTTAGTCTCTTGGCAGGGGCAGACAAAAAATGTCCTGGTAATGATGCCATGTGCTCTAACAAGGTTGCCAAGGCCTTTGGAGGAAAAAGAGCCACACAGCATGACAGACCCTCCACCATACTTAACAGTGGGCATCAGGTTCTTTTCAGTGTGCTCATCCTTCTTTTTATGTCAAACCCATCTTGCTTTTCATGCAGTCTGACCATTGAATCCGGTTCCAGACCGTTCCCGACAGTCCCAGCACTTACGTTTGTGCTTGGATGGCAGAAATGTTTTTTCCTGGAATGCCTTCCAAATATTCTGCTGGGATGGAGGTGGTGCCTGATGGCAGTTTTGGAGACCCCTAGACTGCCCCGCAGTGATCTCTAGGGATTTATTACCTCCTCACTGTGCAGGTAAGAAAATATAGGTGGATTCCTGTCCAGGTGAGTGTTTCAGCAAACCAGTTGAGTGGAACTTTATTATACACAGTGTCTATTCGGGCAAGTAGCTATTTTAATAATCATTTCCTGATTTATTTTTCCTTTAATTAATTCTTTGTTCTCTTTCTTCCATGTTGGAGAATGACTACGGGAATTTGACTTCTGTATCCGTTTACATATTCAATGTGGATTACTGCTTACAAATTTCTTGGCACCTAAACAGTTTAATATAAATGAACAAAATTATTGATTTTCAATTTTCAGAGGCCAAAAATTTTACTTGAAATTAAAACGTTTGATTTTTCCCCATTTTTCAGTGTGATATTAAGCTAATTCACCCATGTCCTGAGAAATAGCTAGCTAAATAGTGATAACATGCTAACATAATATACAGCACATGTTCAGGAGAAGCTAGCATTTAACATTTAAGAGCACTCTCATGTTCTTTTGACTTAGACATAGAGTTATTCATAACTTCCAGTCCTCACTTACATTTCTTTAAGCTCATGAAATATGAAATATGTGTTAACCCATCTCAGGCCAATATCTCATTTGTACAAAGTTTGTTTGCTGCATAGGCCAACATGAGTAGATCGGACAGTGTAATGTATAACAGATGCTTCACAGACATGCTAAATAGATTCAGACATACATGTAAAATGAATATCATTGCCTATATATCATAAACTACTACTAAATATTTATGTAATATTTATTAAGACTTTTAATGATAACATTAATGATCTTTTATACCAGAAGATTCTAAAGGGAACCAATTCTCATGCCTCAGTCAAACCCCTGACTTCACTTTAAGGCTTGCATTAATGAAGGATTCCAGTCACAGTTCATTATCACACACCTCCGACCTCTAGCCTCTCACAAACACCTTCTCGGGATGTGATGTACCATCTGATGTAAGGCTCCACTAAAATCTGACATCAGAACGATGTCCTTGCCGAGAATGATGCACAGATCAGAGGGCTCACCTGGACATACAGCTCCTTTCCCTCACGGTTCATTCGGATCCTGTGGAACTGTCCGTCAGCTAGACTGGCAGAGGTTGGGCTGAACATGTCCGGACCCTTCTCCTGGTTCAGCCTGTACAGGATTTGCAAACTGCCTGGGAGAGTACAGGCAAGTTCACAGAATTAACAATGATTTGTGACAAGTAGAGTTTAATTTAGGCTGAAATTGTTCGAAGCAGAGAGAGGTTATGTTAACCACAGTTAAGGGCTGTTTTAGGCAGTGACAGTGTGAAGCAGTGACTATCACTTCCACCTATTATCCAGTTTTCCCTCATCGCACAGCGCTACCAAGCCGGAAAGGTGTACACTACCCCAAGCTTTCTCTACCACCACGTTTGCAGTAGTTAGTGTTGTTTCAGGGGAAACATGTGCTAGCCTTAATTGGGCAGCTGAACTTGCTCATTACTGCTAATTCTATTACATCATACAACACACACCTGCAGAGTGTAGGGGGGAGGGCCATCCTACCCACCCAGAGAGAGCAAGGCCAATTATGCTCTCTAGGGCTCCCAGCTACTAATGGCTGAGCCGTCAAGGGATTTTGAACTTGCCAAGGCTAAAATGACTGGAGCACTTGAGGTGTGCTAAATAATTCATTATTAATAATAATTAAAACTCTTTATAATGCAGTCTGATTGCACATATTAAGTGTTCAGTGATACCTTTAAATGCATGCCATAAGCTTGCATTACAATGTATACAATTTGATAATGTCAGGTTTCATAACACTCTACTACGAAGATACTATTTGGCCGAGGCATTGGCTGGGCATGACAAGATCCAGTGCTCAGCACAGTAGATGTTGGTTGACATGTCTTATGAACATCCCCATCGTCATCATCATCATCATCATCATACAAAAAGCAAAACAATAAGAAAAAAGAAGTTTGTGTAATATTGACATTATTAAAGTTCTCACACGTTTCTTTCCATCAGTCTTCTCTTCTACACACCTCTCAAATGTCCTGCTAGCGCAGAAACATTTGATCTGCAGCTTTTATATATATTAAAAGATAAACAGTCATTCAGTGGAACTGGATCTTGGAAACAATATAGTAAATATTAAAGTTCACATCAGAACAAAGCATCTAGTAAACATAGTAAATTTGGTTGAGACTAAAATCCCAGGGAAACGCTGCCCCACCCCCAACATAAGGTAAAACTAAGCTCATCTGAATACTGCTATAGCACTAGACATGACACTACAGCACAGTGTTCCCAACACCAACACCAACACTGAAACCTTGCATATCAATCAACACTGTTTCATTAAAACTACTGGGCCCATTTTCCAGACTGAAGCATTCCTCTGAGGACCGCCATTAAGCTGGTTCTATGGCGACTACACCTTCTTTGGGCACCAGCTGCTTTGTTTATTACTACATTCCACTCCACTTTGTCCACATCCATTCAATTATTTCAACGTGTAGTAGAAAACAATATGCTAGGGATTATGGGATAGCGGGCAGTGCAAACATGACTTGTGGCATGGTAGGAAAAGTAGAGCTGGCTTCAACTTAATGCAAATTAAACGCAGCAGCCGCTTCCCTGAGCTATCTGGCCAAAGCAACATTCTGCTGTCTATGACCAGCCAGTATTGTACCTACATAGCTCTGTACGACATGGCCGATGAAAGAGGAAGCAGTATGGGGTAAATTGAGAATCCTGCATTGTAGGCAGACATCCTTACGTGGAAGGAAAGAAGCGGACGGAGAATTCCCTGTCACACGGAGGTTTGACATTGTGAGGCATGCAAATGATTAAAGTTTCACGCAAGTGAGAATGTCACCGTGCCTGACTGACTCAACAACCATGATTGACGACGTTTAGTGAGCATGAGTCATCCCGTTTGTGCCGGCACTATCGGCAGACGGCTGCACGATGCAGGACTACATGCACACAGACCACTATGATGACTGCTCTTAACACCAAGTCAATGTCGCCAAAGACTCAGAATGGCAACAGGTCATCTTCAGTGACGTGTTCTGTTTTTTTGATGGTGTAGACAACCATGAATCCGTGTGTGGAAGCACCATGGTCCACATCAAGATTTTGCAGAAGGAATCACGGCGCGGTTGTGGACCAAAGCGCAGGCCAGGAATCCGTTTGCGGCGATGTTAAAAAAAGTGTGGATGCACGTGAACTATGTGTGAAGTGTTTTGGGAACGTGTTTTTGAATTCTGGTTTAGGCGGGGATTGAACCCCTGACCTTTGGAGTGAGAACCCCACGTGCTACCACTGCGCTATGCGGAGGAGAGAGAGAAATGGCGGGACAAAACAGACAAAGGAGACGCCAGGACTGCGTTCTCAAACGCAGAACGAAGTTGAGAAATAAACAGAAGAGGGTTTAACAGAAAGGGGACTTGTGGATCTTTGCGTGGAGAGTGACCCACGCTCTCTACTCTTTGTAGTTAATTAGTTTAAATACTTGTTGCTTTTCTCTTTTCCTTTTCTTTTCTCTTTTCTTTTGCTTAGCTTTCTCTTTTCTTTTCTTTTGCTTAGCTTTTTCTTTTCTTTTCTTCTTCTCTTTTCTTTTCTCTTAGCTTTTGCTTTTTCTTTTTTTGCTTTCAGGTGTACCGTACCGGCTACACCTCTACAAAGGTGCAGCAGAGGTGTTTGTGTGGTGGGGGCTTATATGGCCGCTCGTTGGCTTGATCATTCTGGGGTTTGGAGTTCTGGGCTGTCATTCCCCCAGAACGGCGTCGCCGCTGCCGCCCTCTGCTGGCTGCCGGCGGTACAGCCCAGACCCTTACAGATATGGGCAATATTTAAATGGGGTGGGGAACCCCTACAAGTACCTCTACAACTCCATGCTGAGACGACTGACATGTAGCTTCTGTATGTGTAGCCCAATAAATATTACCCATATCAGTCTAAACTTATTATCATTATTGTTCCTGGTAACCTTTATCTTCCTTCCCCATAGCACTGCAGTCTGACACTTCCTCTGGATACAGCTCTTCTTTTGATGATGCATATATGACGCACAGCCATCACGTGGTCCATAACCATCATAGCAATCTGCACCACTAGCATGTCCAAACGCCAAGGTTTTGCTTCTAAATTGGGGTTTAGCACTCTGGTGCTTTGTTGTTACATTTCTCGGCTCAGTAATTCACTATCAATCCTCAGGTAGGGAGTACTTGTCCAGTGCTAACCTTCCATCTGCTTTTCCATCTCTCCCTCTCTCAACAAGGGATCCACAGACCCTTGTCTGCTGTTAAGGATTTATGAAAGCCAGTCATGGCCACTTGAGGAGATGGCTTTTCATTCTCCTCTGCTGGCCAATAAAACACTGAGCAGAGTTGCAGGGGAAGTGAACAGCAGAGAGGAATCAAGTGCTGCTGTTGCTCACCCAGGTGCATGTTTGCGTGAATCTGTTTACCAGTGAAGATTACGGAGAACATATGGACGTGCCGTTCTGCAAGAAAAGGTGATCAAGGCAGGTTCAGGGGGTGAGAGCGGAGACTGTCTGTGTGTTGCTTTGCAGCACTTGATAGTCCATGACACTGGACTGGATGGAGACATGGCCGTTTAAGCTTTGTTAGCTTAATTAGAGTGTCCCTGCTCACCAGTCCCTGTTATCATTTTATATAACACTATAAGGAATATTTCTGACATAAGCTTATTGCGATGCTATGTAAGATGTCATGAGTCTGCAGCTGTCCTGGCAATGCACCTGGCAATGTGAGAATTTAATAGGTCCTGGGGGAGGAAGGTTTGGCTGGTTGAGCATACCTGGTGAGCCCTATAATAATAATAATTTAATATTAATCTTTTACATAGATAACAACCTGTACATAATTACAGTTACTGTGCACATTTGAATTCCGGTTCACTCATTTTTGATGAACCAAAATGATAATAACCACATCTCTGACAGCATTCAGCATTACATGGCTGAATAAAAACTTCAAAACTGAATATTACTCTATAATCTGATCTGTTCTTTGAAGACATGTAACATGGACACATGAAGAATCAAATGCAACAGGGCTACACTCTTGTGTACACTGTCATAATCCCAGAGCTACAGTACCACTCAAAAGCTAAAACATGGCTACTCATAGAGGGTTTCCTTAAGTTTAGTTTAATATTTCACTTTAGAATAAAAGTGAAGACATCAAACTATAAAACAGCACTCATACAGTCCACCTCAAAACCCTCTACAGTGGAACTTCACAGGAGGATAACACATCATGAATATTGACCAAATTAAAAGAGTCACTAGAGCTTTTAAACTGTGCGAATAAAGAGAAAGAAAAAAAATTGTGCAACAAAAATATACACTCAACATCAAAACAATAGTTTCAGATTGGAGGTATGGGATTGCAGTGCTGTTGGGAGGGAAGATAAAGGTGACCAGGAACAGTAAATGATACATTTCAACTGATATGAACAGTATTTATATAACATATATAAATATATAACTATAACATAATTACAGACTAATCAGACATTACACTCTGCTTCCTAGCCCTGTCTTGTATCTGGTGTTGACCCGAGGAGGATGGGTTCCCCCTTTGAGTCTTGGGTTCACTTGAGGTTTCTTCCTTCCTAACTAAGGGAGCTTCTCCTTGCCACTGTCGCCCCCCGGCTTGCTCACTGGGGGCTCGAACACCAGATTCTTTGTAAAGATTCTTTATAAAGCTGCTTTGTGACAACATCTGTGGTTGGTGTAGCTCAGCGGATAACACCACTACCCACCAAGGAGTCAACACCACATGTGGGAGAATGGGGTTCGAATCCTGGTCTGGGTGACTATGCTACACCAATAAGAGTCCTTGGGCAAGACTCCTAACACTACATTGGCCCACCTGTAATGTGATTAACATTGTAAGTCGCTCTGGATAAGAGCGTCAGCTAAATGCCAGAAATGTAGAAAGGGCTATAAATGTTGATTGATATTTATGGAGCTACACATAGAAGAGTCGTGTCTCTCAGTAGGATATCAGGCCGCCATGTTTGCAAACTCAACATGTCCGACATCTCTGCATGGAGTTGTAGAGACTCCTAATGGTGTCTTGCGATAATCCATTCTATGCTGCTTGAATATTCTCCCACAGATCCTGCAGCTTTTGTGGTAGGGGTGGAGATGGAGTGTCCAGGCCTTCTAGACATGTGACATATAGCCATATTGGCATTAAGGCAGAAATATAATATTGTGATATGTCAAGAGTATATATGGTCTATCAGGATATGTAATGTTTCAGACAACACATGAGCATGGTACAAGTTATTCCTTACAATGGGTTGGAGACATTTTGCTGACTGATCATACATACATCGATCTCTGCTTTACTTTCAGTTGTTAAAACTTCTGCTCTGGCTTTACACCTTGATGCTTGTCATGGGCTGAAAGGTAGTGTGGTTCGAATTTTTAGATTCATCAGCAGTTCAGCAGGCCACATTCCAGAGGCCATGTTCTTTATCTGAGCAGTAAAAGGTATAGATCTGACCTGCTATCTGCAGCTTTCCTCCGAAGTTACTTGAGAATGTTTGCTCTTTTGTCTGCTTTGGCATTGGATTGAGCGAATAAGGGACTAGATGTGACGTGCTGAGAGCCCTAGTGTACTCCTAGAGAGCTCATTTAGAGCTCAAGCATGGACCATTATCACTTTCAACAGTGTTTTGGCTTCGGTGTCTTGCGAAGATGGATTTTACTCATGTAACGATAGAGCTTGCTGATGCACTTGAGAGTAGTGGAATCTCAGGGAAGTTCAAACAGTAATCAGTGAGAGATGAAAATGTCTACAGTTATCAGCCTGGGCTCTTTTGTTCGCTTAAGTCTATGTTTCACACTTTCACATTTCTCACTTGCCTATGAGTTCTCAATGTTGCCATTGATTTGCTGCCAGCAGACAATGTCTCTCACTCATTTCTTGCGCCAATATGACCTTCATGAAGTTCTTTCGCGAGCCCTGTGGTATCACTACTCTGTGTCGTTTCAGCAAAAGCCCATTTACAAAGCCCAGACCACCTCTGATGTGATGGGACAGTGGACGAGAGCCCGTAGGCATCCATTGTGTGTGTTATTGATGAGAGCTTGTAACTCTGTGTCTGTGCAGTTTCTTCTCTTATCTGTTTTGAGTGCAGCAAAATTATGGTCACATGGATATCAGCATCCTCTTTCACAGAACGCACAGAAGTGCTTCCTGGTTCACGTGAAAGAGCATCTGATAAGAATAGGCAGGTGTGTAGATTAAAGTCAAATCTCTTCATTTGTTCATCAGACATTGAATTTATTGTGACTCAAGATTCCTCTTTGATTATCGCTTTGACCAGACAATGATCATTCAGAAATTTGGCAAGGCCAAAAACATGATCATGGATTTTCTCAAGCTCAAACACATTCCTACACATTCCTTTTCTACCTGATTCTCATTCATGGTTCTGGAGGTACACGCAACAGGGACCTCAGTGGCTACCTTCCATATGGAGCAATACCATGGAGCTGGTCCATGCCCAAAGGCATCTGTAGATACCCGGATTTTCTTTGTTGCTAAGCACAGGTGCTGTGGTAAGTGCTGTTTTGAGATTTTGCCACATATGTTGGCTGCCCATATGCATTTGGATAAGCGTTTGTGCAGGTGGGATGTTTTTGCTGCCAGTTTTTGCTGGGAATGAATCTCTCCATGAGGATAACCATCCCTATGAAACACAGTATTCCCTCTTTGCTTGGTGGTCTTGAGGTGTTCATAATAGCACTGACTTTCTCTTGGTCAGGTTGAAACCCTTTGACCCTGGGACTTCAGCTTTCAATATAATATTTTGCTGGATATTACATTTGACCTCTGCTTTCGTCCATGCTTTCTAAAGTTCTGCAGGACATTTTCTAATCTCAGGATTACGAAAACAGAGCTGTATTCACATTAAATCGCATGAATGAAGTTACATGAAAAAAAAACTTTTCTAAAACTACCAAGGTCTAGACCTTAGTGTCCTTGTAGCTGGATATGGCCATGCTGCTATCATGTTTTGTTCATTACTTCTTAAAAACCACAATGAAAATGAATTTTATGTATGCATTCATCATTACATAGTAGAGGTCTGCCCGCGGGTCCCACCACAATAAACCTGCAGTGAAAAACTAAATTTTAATGTCATCTGTGAGTGGGTGGATAACCATCCCAGTGTGTGCAAAACAACATATACATATAGAAAAATCCTGCATTAATAAACAACCTATATAACATGATAATAATCATGTAATAATGAGCATGCATTACATAGCAATAGCTGTGAAACAACCAATCAGTGAACAATACATGAATAGAGTAATTCTGCTATAGAAATGGTGGAGCCTTTAGATGATCAGTTGGTGTTATCAGCGTTCTCAAGAAACGGTAATACACCACAATTAAGCCACTTCTGTAGTTTTCTTCAGCCGTGATTATTTCAGGCACAAATAGTTGATTTGTGATTAACGTATGTTAAATACTGATGTCATTTACCCTCATATGGGATTATGGGTGGGAGCGGACTGACACATCTATCTGGGACAAATATTGTCAACTGCGGCGGGAGCGGCCAGAGAGCAGAACAAATTCTAGCGGGACCAAGAATACACAGATTCCTATTACATGGCTCTCTTTTTCTTCCCATGCTGTCTGAATGGGCTAGCCACAACTGGTGGAGGCTATTAATAATGTCAATAGTTTAATACCATCTGTTGCTGCACATTCTGTGTTGGTCATTTTCTAGTGCTTTATGCAGTCACAGGATGTTGCCCACAGGGCACTGCTGGCCAGTTAGTTTTGGTTGGTTGATTATTCTCTGTACAGCAGTGACATGGAGGTGTTTCAAAACACATCCCATCACCATATCAAAAAATACCTCTGCTGAGGTGGTCCTTTGGGGGCTCTGACCATTGAAGAACAGGGTGAAAAGAGGCAAACAAAGTATGCAGAGAAACAAATGGACTACAGGCTATAAATTGTTCTGCTCAGGGTTGGTGTGGTTCGACGGATAACACCACTACCCACCAGGTAGCTTCCATCCCATGCGAGAGATGGGAGTTCGATTCTCAGTCTGGGGAACGATGCTGTGCTACACCAACAAGAGTCCTTGGGCAAAACTCCTGACACTACCTTAATTATGAATAACATTGTAAGTTGCTCTGGATAGAAACGCTGTGAAATAGTGAAATGCTGTAAATGTAATTATGGAATCACAAAGTTATCCTATATGGTAAGTGGAGCTGGTTAAAAGGACAAACAGTATAGTGTACCTAATAAAGTGTCTGGTTGGTGTGTATTTCAATGTGGTTATTTATTTTCTTTTTGCAGTAATCCCAGCTCAGTCCAATCCCACTTCAATGCAATCCAATCCCACTTCAATGCAGTCCAATCCCACTTCAGACCAACCCTGGAATATACTAAAACCACCATCCTGGAAAGTTCAGACCCAACACACATGGCTGTAATGTTCAGATGCCCTTGAAGGCCATTATAAACTGGATCAGGTGTTTGTGCAGAGTGGTAGATGTCCAGAACCAGTTTTGGGCACGCCTGCAGTAACCAGTAGGGAGTCTTCCTAGTGCCCATTATGATTTAATTGCCATTCTTATAAATAAACCATCATCCTTACCGTTTTGGGTAAGCGTGATAGCCATGTAGCGCTGGTCACTGGACTGGGCGGTCAGCAGCAATGCTGGAGCGTGTCTGGTCATGAACCCAAATGCCACATTTTCTCGAGATCTGACAGCCTCAGAGTACGTGCTGCTCTGCAACTGCCTGGCATCCTGGTTCCGCATGACCGAGAACGGCTCCTGAAGGGCGTACGTTAGAGACGTTCCTCTCTCAAAGGATGCCGAGATAGCTGGAACGTACAGACAGACAAACAGAGAAAGAAAGATGAGGCGATCCCTTGAAACAACAAACTAAATCTCCATGAAACAGAGCTTTTACATTAGAGAGCCTATTATCATCTCTAACCAAATGCAGAGTGGGAGAGCAGGCATCAGTGAATCAACAACTCAGCCTCATCAATTTCAATCGGATGCAGGGGACAAAAATACAGCATTAGCATCTTTTCTACCTCATTACAGATTTTCCGTCTAATTAGGGAATCAGCGGTCGGAAGCTCGTTGCTGTGATGTGAATAAGTAACTCTTGTATTCATCTCTTTCCCCTTCGCTAGCCGTCCGCCACAGTCGTCTGTAAACAGTCACGGTGTAATCTGACCCTACCTGCAATCGCACCTGTAAAGAGACAGAGCCATTACATCAGTAATTTGATTGACGGCTGTTGGGTAGGAAGCGTGGAAGGTGTAATTAGATTCTCCTTGGCAGGTAAAGCTTCTCCTCCATGGCCTGCCAACTCCGCATCAAAGGAATTGAGGAGAGCTGAGAGAACCAAGGACGTGCTATCATCCCAACACAGCCTTCCTTCTGACCTTACACAGCACAACTCTGAGCACTCGAGATGATCCTTGAAAGCTGTGCTCATAGATCAAAGGGGATAGTCTCAGCTTTCCTATTTGGTTTTAAAAACATCTAATGAATTTCTCATTTATCACATGTTTTCAGGCTCTTCGTGTGTTATGATACATACCTTTTCCTGGGGACACTTTACGATAAGGGTACATCTATTTATGGCACTTTAAAAGAAATGCACATTTTATTATATTGAAAAAATTTATTTAGGGCTAAAACTGTTATTCGGGCAAGTAACACGTGCTCATACAGTAGACCAATTCATGTAAAGGGATTTTTAGTACTTGGGCCCACAGCCATGTGTAACTATCATCTTCAGCATGTGGTTTTGCCAGTTTACTGTTGTTAAAACTGTTCTGTAGAGTTAGAGTTTAGAATTAGAGTTATATTGGGTGGTTGAGAAGGGTTCTTGCTGTTAGATATCATAGTGACATCACTGTTTGTCAGGGACAAAGAACTGGGCTTAATGCACTGCTAAAAGTCAAAGGAGGTTTAATAGACAAGTCGATAATCAAGCACTACAGCAAAATCAAAGCAATCATAACAGAAGGGGTAATGCAGGGTCGTCGACAGTCAGACAGGCGGAGGCCGAAAACCAGGAAGTCAAAACAATCAGGCATATAGATCAAAAGGGGAAGAGCAAAAGAGAGTAAGTCAAAGACAAAGTAGGTCTAAACCAGAGATACGAGCAAAACAGAGAAAAACGCCTAGAGTTACAAACAGGGGTTTGGCAAAACTTCGCAGACTGTGTGTGGGGGTGTGTGTGTGTGTGGGGGGGGGGTTAAACAGGAAATGAGGCGAACGTCATCTGACATCAAAGAGTATTCCGGTAAGCTAGAGTGTGAATGATTGGTTGACTGGGGACATGTGCGTGTGATGTCATCGGGTAATGGGAAATGTTAGACTGACAGACAGACAGAAAGACAGACAGACAGACAGACAGACAGACAGATAGATAGATAGATAGATAGATAGATAGATAGATAGATAGATAGATAGATAGATAGATAGATAGATAGATAGATAGATAAATAGATAGACAGAGACAGATAGATAGACAGACAGACAGATAGATAGATAGATAGATAGATAGATAGATAGATAGATAGATAGATAGATAGATAGACAGAGACAGATAGATAGATAGATAGACAGATAGAGACAGAGACAGAGACAGACACAGACAGACAGACAGACAGACAGACAGACAGACAGACAGATAGATAGATAGATAGATAGATAGATAAATAGATAGACAGAGACAGATAGATAGACAGACAGATAGATAGATAGATAGATAGATAGATAGATAGATAGATAGATAGACAGAGACAGATAGATAGATAGATAGACAGATAGAGACAGAGACAGAGACAGACAGACAGACAGACAGACAGACAGACAGACAGATAGATAGATAGATAGATAGATAGATAGATAGATAGATAGATAGATAGATAGATAGATAGATAGATAGATAGACAGACAGAGACAGACAGACAGACAGACAGACAGATAGATAGATAGATAGATAGATAGATAGATAGATAGATAGATAGATAGATAGACAGAGACAGATAGATAGATAGATAGACAGATAGAGACAGAGACAGACAGACAGACAGACAGACAGACAGACAGACAGACAGATAGATAGATAGATAGATAGATAGATAGATAGATAGATAGATAGATAGATAGATAGATAGATAGACAGACAGACAGACAGACAGACAGATAGATAGATAGATAGATAGATAGATAGATAGATAGATAGATAGATAGATAGATAGATGGATAAATAGACAGAGACAGATAGATAGACAGACAGATAGATAGATAGATAGATAGATAGATAGATAGATAGATAGATAGATAGATAGATAGATAGATAGATAGATAGATAGATAGATAGATAGATAGATCTTCCTTCTAGATATCAGCACTGGCCCTTGTTCAGTGTCTGAGCTCAAGGCGAGTTTTAGACTGAACACTAAGCATGGTTGCAAGTTGCTGTGGATAAGAGCTTCTGCTATATACCAATTGAAATGTAAATAGTGTTACATATTATTGAACCCATAAGGTGGAAACGGGAACTTTTAGGGACACTTCCTTGATGTCAGTACTGAGAAACACTTTTAAATATTCCCTTAACATAACATTTACACTTCAGCAAGATAAATAATATATATATATATATATATATATATATAGTACAACACACACCAACACACCACGTCAGTGTCACTGGTGATACACCACCCACATAATAGCAAAAAAACTGCAGCGCACCTATATGGTAAGTGAAGCTGAGAAGCTGAGTGTAGAGGAAGGTGTCAGTGTACCTGTGCAGTTTATTTATTCCCCAAACAGCCACGACTATGCTTACTTATGCTTGACTAAACACCAAACCCATGAGCCTGATTTCAAAGCCTGTTACAAACTGCTTTTGAAGATGCTTCTTACCTGTTGTGCACTTGGGGCCGTCAAAGGCTGTCTGCGTGCAGTCACACACATAGCTGTTCCTGTTCTCCACACATCTCCCTCCATTATGGCAGATGCTGTCACTGCTGCAGTGACCCGGGCAGCCCGAATTCATGCCGGGGGTCATCTTAGCCCGCTCATTAAGGTCAAAGGTCATTCCATTTATGCTGAGAGCCCGCAGGCAGCCGAGGAAACCCCTCTGAGTTGTAGGTGCTCCTCCTGAGGGATGACAGACAAACAGTTGTCCTTGATGGCAATGTAAATGTCATTGAAGCGACTGAAGACGAGAGCGTGCTATTCATGATGATATAAGACCTTGGGTGCTCTGTTACTTTCATACAACAGGGCACATGAGCCAAAAAGCTTGACTGTAGTAGATATGTGCTTTTAACATTGGCAGTGTCCTCTGCCAAGAAAGTAGTTCCAGCAGATTCTAGCGGTTACTTTGCAGTCACCGGTCAGCATGGTGACATCTAGCTGTAGCTCTGCAGAGCTGGTAGGCTTAAGTTAGCCAATTGTTTTGCAAGCTAACTATAGGCAAGCTAGTTAACGCTGGTGACTCAAAGTTATATAAGGCATATATGCACTGATATACACTCATCGTCAAAGCAATAGTTGCACCAGGAAGGAAGTGTGGAATTGCAACGCTATTGGGAAGGAAGAAATGGGTAATATTTATTGAGCTACACATACAGAAGCAGTGTCTCTCAGTATGGCATCGGGCTACCATGTTT